>VXCM01003777.1:0-146350 GCA_014773175.1 Lucifuga dentata | reverse complement strand
ACATTACTGACAATCATTTCCCAAAGCATACTACTGTAACGGTGAATTAAAAATGTTTTTCCTACCATCCAGATCACCACTGGTTTCAGTTCATCCTGGTATGCTATTAAAATTAACTTGTTGATACTTGAAATGTTTTTGGGATAGGTAATCCATCATCACGAACAAGATGTATGTATGTCTCAACCGGGGAATATAGTCCCAAAAGAAGACCTGTGTTTATCAAAAAATTTAAGGCTACGTAACTATTAGCAGGAGAAACATGGATTTTTAAGGTGGGTGTATCACTTGAATATTTGATTTTGAAAGATTAAAAGATTTTGCAAAATATCAGGAAAGCCGAAATATGGTTTTATCTTTTGGGAAATGATTGTCAGTAACCTTACTGAATATATTAGACTCAAACATGCAAAATGGATGGTATGGTCCTTTAAACAAGGCAGTCCAGGGCCGATGAGTTTGACAATATTCAACACACATTCCATACGATTTCAAATGATAACATAATACAAAAAGGAAAACTATGTCTCCTTTAATCTTTTAAATCTTGTGTTGTTCTGTTACTTTGATTTTTCTGCTGCTCAACAATGCCACAAGGCAAAATATAGGTGCAGATATACTGTGATTTTACAGACATGATGGTAATAATTCCATCAAAACAACTGCAGCCACACTGAATGCCCTGCATGTGGCTAAGGCTGATTACTTGTCACCTCAGGGTAAAAATATAAAATTTCCAATCTCCAATAAGAATATATATTTTGTTTTCCCTGTAAATTTGCCTAGGGGCAGACTTTCCACACTCTGTGTTGCTCGTGGGCATGTGATATATATAGACTCAAAATTGAGGCAAAGTTAGCACAGAGATTTTGATTTACAAACATATCTTAACTTGTATTTTAATGCATCTTAATCAGATGATTGTCAGACAGTAAATATTGTACTTATCATCCACGTCATCCTTCTTCTAAACAATTACTGCTGCATGACATGAACATGGAAACACAAAATAAACCTTGTTACATCTGTCAGTGTCATCGTTTAACTGGCCTGTAATCTCTATGCGTTACCTCAATATGTTAAATGGAATAAATGAAAATTTCTAAACTGATTTTCAGCTTTTTTTAAAATTTGGTGGCATTGTTTACAAACATCACAGACATGCTTGTCGGTTATTGGTGCAAGTGCTCAAGTAATAATGAATGCTATCATTCTTCTTAAGCAAGAAAAAGAAGATGGCTTAATTCTGGCTTTTGCATTATTCAGATGTGCAAACTGACAATATTGTTTTCTACTGAACAGCTGTGAGCCTTAACTAGCCTTTTAAAGAAATTAAAACTTGATAGTTGATCTCTGCATGAAGACACAAATGAGACAGTTTGCACTCAAGAGGAGACATGGACAGCTTAATGCATTTTCTACATCAGTCTGTCTTGCATAAAGATATGTGTCATTTTTACAAATATCATTTTCCAACTTTTTGGAGAAATATCAAACTTTTACATGATTTGACACATTTTTACTCCAAACATATTCCTGCTGCAGGTTTACGGGAATTACCCCAGTTTATATAGTGGAATTTTAGTAATTTGACTTCAAATTGCCATGATGCAGGAAACCGCACGTAAATAACACCCCACCCCACTCCATACCACATACACAATGAAAAACACACACACACACACACACACACACACACACACACACACACACACACACACACACACACGGAGAAAGTAGGAAATGAGCTTTCATGAACCATCATTGGAAAAATAATAAAAATTTCTCTGACTATGCCGTTTAACTGCAAAGAATCAATATCATAATAACTGAGAGTGAACATAATGTATAAGGTAGAAAACAAATTGTAAATACCCATAAATGCTTTTTTTATAGACAAGCCTGACCATTACTGAGAAAATGGAAATTGTATTTGTGTGTAATAAAAGAGCATCACCACAGAAGGCAAAACTCCATTTAAGGCTTATACCCACAACATTTCTATCAGCACTTTAAACTCAGCATCCATTACTTACAACTACTGTATGCTCTTAAGGAGATGCCGCATGTCAAATTATAATTGGATGGTTAGAATAAACCCAGAAAACAAGCAAAGCCTGTCCATTAATACCCATATTGTGGTTCCAGCAAAAAACACTTTGGACTCAAGAAATGCTTAGGTCTACAACAAACCGGATGATTTAAATCAAATTAGTAATTGTCACCATAAACACGTGCACAAGCCACGAGCCCCAGAAAGATCAAACATTTGCCCTGGAGCAGTCTTTAAATTACACCATTATAGGGATGTAATCATTCACTGCTAATACTCTGCCTGCATGGAGCAAGAAGGGAGTATTACCCAGCTAAGATATATAAAAAAAGAGGAAAAAAAAAATAAGAAGAAGAAGCAGCAGCAGCACAGCAGAGGACTGATCCAGCCAGTATCACATAGAAAGATGAAAAGAAGAGCAGAGTGGCTGAGACTAGAGATGGCATTTCTTCTCTGGATGATTATAGACACACACACACACACTCCCTTTCCCCAGTCACATCCTGCCTGGCTTCTGCCACTTTCATCCGTCCAGTCCACTCTATTACTCTGTTTTGGAGGGTGACTCTGCCCTGCAATCTCGCTGAAAGACACCATCTGTTTAGACTTCTCAGTGACAAACAGAAGAATGCAATCAGACTGGAGATGTGAAATTGAACTAAAAACAACGGATGGAAACGTCTCTCATATGAGAAGCTAAAACATCTTACTGCTCCAGTGTTTTCAGCTTCATAAAAAAATCTGGGGCAGGTATGTGTTGCCCACAATGATTGTGTTTCAATTCAACACTTTTTTTTTTTTTTTTTTTTNTTTTTTTTTTTTTTTTTTTTGGTACTGACGGAAATGCATCAATATATATGCAATGTCATTGGCTGCCTGGTTTCATAAACTAAATCATTTCTCTCACAAGTCAAACTACATATTTGTACAAACATGAAATGTTTCACCTATTTCATTGTATTTTTAAGCTAAAGCTAAGAAGAGATTCCTTCATTTGAAACAATGCATGAGCTTTAGCTTCACATTTATTTTCTTCTCTATTAAAATAAAATGCATCAAAATATTGCTAACTGGAACAAATTACACTGTTTTCCATGTTTTCATTTAGGGGTCTAATTTGAAATCTTTATAAATGCTTATTGTGTACAAACTGATCCACTTCTAATCTCCTTTGCAGCAGGTACTACTGTGCATACAGAGTGAAAAAAAAAAAAAGCCATTTTAGCTACTTTCTCTTTAAGGTGCACCTCCTGAAAAGTCTGCTCTGTTCTCATTGGTAACACCCACAGATTGAAACATGGACGCTTGCTCGCCAGCTCTGTGCTTGCTGATGAGCCAGCCGGCAGCAAATTCACGTGTTACATGTTGATGTAAATATGTTACAGCAGTAAAGGACAAATCAAAAATGAAGCTCAAGCCTTCAGGACCTTTGGGTTTGTCTTTCTAGATGCATTTCTATATTTGTCAATCTCAAATTTTAATACTCTGACCACTGTTCAAGACATACTCTCTACTATATTACATCATGAAAATGAGGGAAAAAATAACAAAAAGCTTAATCTAATCTATTCCCTTAAAGTAACTGCTAACAGATTTAAAGTACCAATATATGATGAAGCATCAACATTTTATGAACAATACCATGAAAGTGCAGAACACAAAGTATAAGAACATAGAACTGTATCAAGACAGTTTTGTGATTCCTACAAGAAAGGATAAATAGCTATCAGATTGCTCTTTTAAACACTAATTAACACATTTTTCAGACTCCTTAGTCATTAGGACCAAAGCCTCAAAGCTTCTGCTCTTTACTTCGCTGGTCTTTTGGATGAATGTGGTTTCTGACAAGGTCTGGCATTACCAAATCCCTCCACGCAACCCCTATTCAAGCATCCCTGGGGCTCATTGTTCTAGCTTAAAAAACAGAAAGGTTCCTATCTCCTCACCTCTCACTGTTAACAACATCCTACAGGCATGCTATGGCTGTTTTTAAAGCTCTCCTCGTCAACAAAATGTTTCTGACATTGTGGTAGGAAACCTTCTCTAAAAGTCCAGTTTTGTAAGTGTATCTACACCCAAATCAGCAGACAATCCCAGACTTCAAAGACGTGCACGTGGTAATGCTTTCAATGAATGTTTCTGGGCATCTATCATAGCTTGATCATCAAGGGCCGGCTTAAACCACGGCTGGAAAAAACAATGCTAATAGTGGATAATTATCAGCTTTTACTCTGTCTGCACTGGCTGCTCTATTCCCTCTCCCATCACATGCAGAGGCTGGTGAGTAAACACAATGGCATGAATAAATAATGACCCCACAATCCTCTTAAGATCCCTGAATAGTGAAGGAAAAAAGACAAAAGTTTACTTTTGGTGTTTGAGAGCAAGCGGAGCCTGAAATTGTAAGCGACTCATTAGGGCTACATGTGGTTTGCCTGGGGCCTTGCTGAACAAAGATGGCATCATCCCAATCTTATCATTCCTCAGCGCATTCGAGGCTTGGCCTGATAAAATTCCAAAGTATACCCTTAAGAAACAGCTACAGTCTCAACAGAAGACAATAAAGAGAGCTGAAAGGACCATACTGGGGTTTGGCATGTTTGAGCCCAATAAATAATACCTGCATACACATTATGTTACTGCAGCCATTTAACAGAATATAAAACCGTATTTTAGTTTTCCTGTTATTTTGCCAAATCCCCTAATCTTTCAAAATCAAATATTCNATAAAACCGTATTTTAGTTTTCCTGTTATTTTGCCAAATCCCCTAATCTTTCAAAATCAAATATTCAGGTGATACACGCACCTTAAAATTCTCTGTTTCGTCTGTTAACACTTAAGCACAATTATATAAAGTACGGTCATTTTAATTTCTCAATGAAACAGACTTCTTCTGGTACAAAAAATGCAATATACGCCTTGTTCGTTGTGATGGATTACTTATTTCAAGCATGTTTCAAGTCTCTACAAGTTGATTTTACAAGATACTGGAATGACTGAAACAATGGCAGTCCTGAAAAACTATTCTAAAATGTACTGCTCAAGTAGCATGGTTTGGAAAATAGTTGGGTGTAATTTAATGTGTATGCAGGTTGTATTTATTGGGCTCTAACGTGCAAAATCAATGATTTGGTCCTTTAAGCACTACTTTAAAAAGTTTTTAAAAAAGCTAAACCAGTGGCTTAATTTGTACATGCTCAGGTGTGAATGAACATCCCAGTAACACAGTGCTTTCACGTTCAGGAACAATCCTCCGTCATAATATTATTTCCTTATCTCAATCATGTTCTCCTCATTGCTTACATAAAAGCTCGCTGGTTTTCATTTCAGATGCTTTGTTGGTGCTAAAGAATTGATTTGTGCGTGCCTTCCAGCTCCCACTGAGTGCATGACAGTTCAAAAGGCCATTTAAAATACATGCTGTCAGGAGCCTTGTGTTTCAACATGCTTTTATAATTCATAGCATAGCAAACCCGTAGCCAGCGAGAGTTTTCAACATGGCAGAGGAGATCTGTTTACAATAGAAGAAGAGTTAGAGATAGCTTAGCATTGGCTTTGCAAGAATCACTTGGGCTGAAATAGAAAACCTGAAAATGTACCAGCATTTTGCAATCGTTGCGAGAAAAAAGTCAGACTTCTCGTTGCTGAAATAAATTCTAAGTGAGTGTTCAACACAGTGATAGTGACAGGAATGCAATCATAAAAGAAAACTTATGCAGACATAAAATAACATCTCCAGAGCGTGCTTGTGGAGGCTTTGGTCGGAACAAGGAAAGCCAATTTCAATTCCCAATTTCCAGTGAGGCGATGAATAGAACTGAAGTTGCCTGAGGTAGATGGAGTCATTCGTAGCCACCGGAGATGGGCAACAAACTCAAACACCAGAGATATCCTTTAATATTCTGTCAAACAGACAGAGCTGAAGAAGAGTCGGAATTTCATTTCACATATATTTTACCAATGCTGAATACTGAATAAACTCCACAGTATGTTTACCAACATTTTGCATCATTTTCCGTTAAGTACAGAATTTTTTTTTGATATGCTACAACTCTCAGTACTTAGCAAATTTAGAATTTAGCTAAATATGCTAACTACTGTGCAGCAATGTACAACTTTCCATCACCTTAGCAACCATGGTTTATGAAAATATTTTCATGATTAGGTTCTTTTTAACACATAACAACATACTGATTTTTAATTTTTTATTTTTTTTGTGCCCTAGCGATACCCACTCTATGGAAGATTATAAGGGACACAATTTAAAAAAAAAAGAAAAAAAAAAGAGTGAAATATTTGTGAAATGCAATATATGTTTTCATTTTGTATTTCATGTCCGTAAATGCATTTACTGTGTCATAATTAAGTGAAAAACATATGGTATAGTGTTTGTTTTTTTTTGAATGCTTGAATTGTTTTTCATTGTGACATGAATTGAACCACTTAACACGGAATAATGTAAAATCATTGTTAATGTGAGTTCAGAACAAGCTATGCCTTAAGCTCTGCCCTACACTGGGCTTTGCATTTAGTACTGGCACGTCTATGTCCTATTGTCTATTGTCCCTGCTGGACAATAGTGAAATGAAAAACCCCTGATCTTTTCTTTTCACCGTACTGTGATTTGATTGTAATGTGGCATGAAAAATTCATGTCACAATGAAAAACAATAATGTCAAGCATTCAAACAAAAATAAATAAATAAATAAATAAAAAATAAAAAAATAGAGTTTGCACCATACCATAGGTTTTTTTTACTGAATTATGACACAGTAAATTCATTTACGGAAATGAAATACAAATGAAAACATGTATTTCACAAATATGTATTATATTTCGCTCCATTTTTTTTATTTTATTTGTGTCCCTTATAATCTTCCATAGCACTCTGGTCTCTGCAGGATCAGTAATAAGGATATTTAAGGCATTTTTAATTAATCAGTATCAGATCTTAAATTACAATCCATTGGTTGTTATAACTTGTTTCAATCCAGCAAATGCTAGCAGTAAAACATATACAAAAAAAAAAAAAAAAANAAAAAAAAAAAAAAAAAAGCAAAGAATTCAGGTTTCCTTTGCCAATTTAACATGTTAGTTGGACTTGGACACCTGAGGAAAATCAGCGTAAATTGTGGCTTTTTATGTGAAGCAGCTCATTAACACGCTGATCTTCACTGGCTTTCACCTGAGACTCACCTTGAAACAACATGTCAGTAACACAGCAACGACGCACTGATTAACGTAAGGGAAGCTTGAATGAGCTTCAATTATCACGATGCTTATTGAGCATGAAGATGTGTATTACCATGACTTGTTTTTATGAATCTGGCCTATTGTTTTTAAATTAGACCGGCTTTACTCATTTTGATGCCGGCCTACTTCAGGCTCAGTAAGCACTTTGCATTTTGACATCGCATGTGTTCTACTTCACAGCCATCAGAAAAACTGATTGTAATTTTTTTTAAATCCTTGTGTTTCTTTTCTTTTAATTACACTTGTGTATATGTTTATATGTGTTTTTCTAATCTTGATTGCAACCATAATTGCGACATGTTTTTTGTATTGTTCCATGCACACAGGGTTCCCATGCAACAGAGATTTCACATCTCTCCAAAACGAACAAATCCTGGCTTCATACTCTAGCATTTTATGACCCTTAATCAAATTACTTTTTTTTTTATTATTATTGTTTTGAAGATGTGTCATTTGTGATTTTTCAGGTTATAATAAAAAATACGTGATCACGGAACTGAGTCAAAGGTTACTGAAGATAGAGATGCATTTTTCTTTTTGACTTTCTTCAAGCTTGCAATTTCACTTTCACTCTTCATTCATTTGACACTACATCAAAAAGAGAAGACTGTTTTAAAAATTACTACAGCTGACCCAGAATTGCAACTGCCAAACATCAAATTAGCGATGCACACTAACAAGCTGTAACCTTTGGTATCTTGATGGCTTCAGACCAGATTTTTTTAAAACACTGAGAGAAAATTTCTTCCTCACTTAAGGGGCAAATGGGTCATCTGTGTCATCGTGCAGCAAATTCTTTTTTCCATTTAAAAGCAGCACAAAAGATGGAACACAAACAAGGTCAAGACAGAAGATACTCGTGTGTCCTTTCTTCCCAAGTTCATCTCTGCTGAAGCCTCACAATAACCTTATCTCAGCCATGCACCAGTCTTATTCTGTAGACTAGCATAACTAATGTATTTTCTTTTTAATGCAAGTCTTTATCAGGCAGCAGACTGCCAGAAGTCCATTCATTTTCTGTTTTCCAAATTAAGTTGTCTAGCTTGACATTTCGCAAACAGCTGCCTCAGGTTGCCATCCTTCCTCAGCTTTCACTGGAAAAATGTCTGGAACTGTTCTGGGCAAATTTTCACAATGACAGTAAATAACATGCCAAAGCCGCTACACATCCCAGCTACTGCAAAAGCATCATGAGTGCTCAGCCAGTAATTAGTCATCTTAAATTGTCTGAACAGCTCAAAGTGCATCTATGATTAAATTTCTTTGTAATTTGCATGGTGAAAGTGTTGGAGTTTCATGGCAGGAAGGATGCAGCTTTAGTTTGACCTGCTGCAAAAGCTGGAAATTCATACAGCCGAGATAAGACGAGTGTTTCCAGTGTGACAGCAGCACTTTAGAGAACATCAGAAAGCAGAGGGAAAAAAAAGTCTAAAGCTTATATCCTAAGCTATTTTCTTCAACATGCACACAGTGTGAAATTTCACTGTGCTGAGCTACTTTAACTGAGAGAAATAATCCAAGGACAACCTGAGCTGCCCAGCACAACAAAGACTTTGAATCAGAGCATTTTTCCGTTTGTTAAAATCTTATGTGTGCGTCAGTTCTATTTTTAACTACCGGTAACTTTAACACAAAGATCACAAATGTATACTACAGGCCAGAAGGTTGAGGCCAACTCCAGATTTTTTTTCAAAAAAATCATCAATACACCGTTTTACAATTTCTTGCAAAGGAAATGACAAAAACATATAAAATAAATGTAACTAAGTTTTCAAGAATAATTAGTCAACAAGGGCACATTATGTAGCCACTATGGCTTAAGAAATGATTTTTAATGAAGGCATCTGTCTGTATTAGTGCACTAGTTGTGTTTTCCAACTCCTTGCTGATGTGTTTTAACATTCTATTCATTAGCTGCTGTCTGCCTTCTCCCACATCATTTTGGGATAAACTTGCCACACAGTCTGCTCGTGCTAAATCGGGAGGTAGCCTCAAACTTGTGACCTGTAGTGTAACTGAACTTTTATATAAAGTGTTTTTGATAAATTTATAACTTAATGCCCACAGACACATTTAATTCATGTATGATTAGATACAAAAGGGAAATACTGATTTTTTTTTAAATTTCGTTTTTAAATATTCTGCATTTTGATGCTATACTAAGAGACAGCGGTGCTACTATATATTTTGAACCAGCTGAAAAGCTCAAAAATAGCTTTAACACATTAAATTTCCACTATCTAAGACATGTTCCTGGGCCCCCATCCAGCTGTGTGCCCCTAAATCATTCAGGGTTTCCCTCCTTTAATGGCTCCCCTGCCAAAACCGATAATTTGTGCACATGATACAAAGAGCTCTGCTATTTATTTTGGCTATCTCCAGTGATACTACACATTTTACACGATAGATGCTCGCTGAAAACATAAACAAGGAAGTTGTTTAAAATCTTTCAACATCTATGTTTGGGCTAAACATTTCCATCATCAGGCTGGTATTTACTGATGAATCTGTGGTAAATCAATCAAGCTGGGAGATTTTTCCCTGGATTTGTATCTGAGACTGATAAATCGGAGGTGACTACTAATGAGAGAAATCTCAGCATGGAAGATTTAATTAATTTTAAGTCATTCCAGGACAGCAGCACATTAGGATCCCTGCTTCCAATGGCTAATTATCTTCATTAGACATATCTCTTGGTTCAAGAAACAATATTTAAAAAGAAAGTGTGATAAGATAAGATAAGATAAGATAAGATAAGATAAGATAAGATAAGATAAGATAAGATAAGATAANTTTTTTTTTTTTTTTTGTTTTTTTTTTTTAAAGGTACACATTAATTTAAACTGATTTTGAAAAGGAAAATGGAGATAAAGATAACATAAAGGTAAAGAATTTGTCAGTAGCAGTAGATAAACTGCACAGCTGTATAAAAACTGCATATCGTACTATGTAATAAAGCCTGAAATGTAAGCAGTTGTTTCATGATATTATGAAACCTCAGTTCTGTATAATTACAAACTCGTGTTACTGCTCAAACTGCACTGAAATCCCTTTAGTTTGGCATGCTTGCTCAATGATTTGAGATGAGAAAAATAAATACCACATTTCTGCAGCTGACTTGCATCCACTGTGAAGCAGCAAGAGAATTTCACGCAAAAAAACATAAATATAACATGAGTAGGACTAAATGGCTGTATATCAAATGGATATTTGTGAGAGAGGGACAGAAGATGTGAGACCGGGTTTGGATGATTCCCCATTATGGGAGGGCTCATCCAGCTCCATGGTGGGCTTTGAGCTGCAGTGGGGCCCCTGAGCCTTGGTGGGAAGATGTGCTGTGATGTGCTGTTGGTTTAGATTGTCAGTGGCACTGACAGGGAGCGAGTATGAACTCCACAGATAACAGCCCCAAACTGTCCACAAGGGCCTCTAAACCCCAGCAAATTAGCCTGCAAATGAGCCAGAGAACATCTCCGCTAATCCATGATCTGAGTGGAGACTCTGCCAAAAAAATAAAAAAGTAAACAAATAAATAACTTCACAAGAAATTCTGGGAGTGGAAATAACCATGGCTCTGAGGCGGGAAACCACAAGTGATTTCTCTGAAGTATCATTTGAGCTGATATTCTGCTGCTGTGATGCCTGTGTTTCAGAACACGCTCGTGCTCAGCGTGGCTGCAGCAGAATTACAGAGGCGATGTTCCAGAAACACCGTCCCCACAGGAAGTGATCACAACCTGTCTCTCTGCCACAGACGCCAAAAGGCAACAACAACTGAAAATAACTCTTACAAAAGCAATTACATGTGTTTCTACAGTATAATTATTCATTCTAATTGAGTAAACACTGTAACTAATTCTAGGAGTTTTTAAAATACACATATTGTACACGTGAATTGTGTTGTAACCCTGTAAGTTCATCTGTAAGTAAAGTAATTTATCTTTCTTAAAGGGGACATGTTATGATTTTTGTTACTTTCGCTCAATTTTACAGTGTCATACAGCAGAGTTTGTGGTGAACATTGCAAAACGTGAGGTTTGTATGTATAGAAATGCATCTAGTAAAGTCTTAAATTGCCTTGAAAGTTTCATTTTTGATTAGTCCTTTAGTTCTGTAACATGTTGACATCAGCATGTAACACGTTTCTATTTACACGCCTTCACACCTGTTTAGACACGCCCACGAAGTAAAAGTGAGCGAGTGTTTGGTCAGCTCAGATCTGATGCAGTCGGTTATTAAGAACAGATTGGGCGTTTTGGGAGGGGGGCCTTAAAGAGACAGTACATATAATGGACTGTTTTCACTCAGTGTGCGTAGTGCTGCATCAAGGGAGAGCAGAAGTGGATCAAGAAGTGGATTTTTATCTGAAAAAATTAAATGAAAATAAAAACATGGGAATCTGTGTCTCCTTTAAACAAAAATGGCTACGACAGATTTTAACATAACATTTAGAAATTTCAGAAAAGTAAAGAGACTTTGAGATGAACGGTTTTCTTACTCATCCCTGGAAAACAGTAACAATATTCATTCTAGGGTCATTTATTTTGTTCCCATACACAATTAGGAGCTTTTTTTTTTTTAAAGTTCTAAATTTGAACCAGTCCTATCATTTTTCTGTCATGTTGATTTTTCTATATATATGATATGTGATGGTACACGCAGGTTTATTGCAGACTGTAGCAGTGTAATGTTTTCTATTATTTAATATGACAGATCTTACAGAGTATTGTATGGAGAGAATGAAAAGCAGAAAGATTGACAGTGAGATGCTGCGAGCTCAAAACAATCATTCCACACAGCAAGTTTCATTTAGATTATGTCATTACATTTCACTATTTTCCCATTTCAGACAATACAGAATTCCCTGGATAGCACCAATCATTTTCCATACTACTATAAGTTTATTATTATCTCATTTACTAAAATATTCCCATCAAATAAAACCATTTTATATCAACTATTAAATACTATAAAAACAACAAAGAATTTAAAGGGTTTATAGACCATGTGGAATGCATTAATAAAATAAACAGAGCAATATCGTGATTCTTTTTTTTTTCTTTTTTTTTTTTTNTTTTTTCTTTTTTTTTTTTGCATGGATTTAAAGCGTTTATCAATTCTAATTCAACCAAAAACCAGAGAGACCTGATATGAGAATTGATTTTTCCAACCATTTATGTAAAAATTGTCTTTATTTCCTTTTATCATTGGCACATGCTTTCCAACATGTGTGCGTGCATGCATGCATGTGTATGTGCATGTGTGTGCTGCTGCTCTTCCAAGGCCACAATGAGAAAGCTCATGTCTCTGCTGCAGAACACGTCTAATGAATGCAGCAGCCCTGCAACACAGGAAGCAGCTCATCTAACTGGAAGTCTGATTTCGCTTCATCCCACAGACTCCCAACATGGTGGCGAAGCTCCAGGGAATCAGATCAAAAATGAATTACAATAAATGCAAAGTTTGCATGAAATAATTTTTGCTTTCTCACCACAGGAGGGCACGGTCATTTATGCATAGTCTACAGGCAACAAATCACAGAAAAGACCTGGCCCAACAATGTATTAATCCGCCATGAATACATTATGATTTCCATTCCTTGTCTGGTCAGCTCAAAGGTTTTTAGTTTCATTATTTGAAAAATGCAACAGTTTGGTGCAAAAAATAGGATATTTTACCAAATATTATTCAAACAGGTGAAGGTTATAATGCCTTTTTGGAACTATTTCTAGCAGCGGAGTAACATGTTTGATGCAGGAGAAAGTACTTGTGGAACCTAGAAGGCAAACACATGCGTTTGTTTCATGTGTGGAGTTATTAATAAAAATAAAAATCGCATTGGTCGTGTTCATCATAGTGATGTGTATTTTAAGTTTTTTTTTAGGAAAAAAATGGAGATCTATGACACAGAGAAGCTTTATCAGACTTTAACTACAGACAATACTTGTTAGTTGGATCAGATCGTTTTTGATTTTCATGTTTTCATATGATTTGTTGACAGAAACTAAAAGGTAAATTTTACTTCAAGGTATGCAGATTTGTATCAAAGCATAAAAGTGCACAGTTACTGACACCAGCCAATCATTATGCAGCAGGTACCTTTAATTCCTTTTTTTTTTTTTTTTTTTTTTTTTAGAAATTCATCTGTTATAACTGGCACAGTGTCAACAGAATAATGATCCAAAAAAATCCAAGCTTCAACTGTGCTGGCTGCAAAGATCTCTAGATTCTACAGCAGCTTTAATTCTATGACTCCTGCTTTCAGTGTACCAGAGTCCCATAAACAACACAACGCCGGATTTATCTGAAAACAGAGCATGAAAAGGGTTTGAATTCTCGATAATAAAGCAGACTGAACAATCCTCCTCCTCCAGCTCCATGGCTGCTTTTCCACACAAGGAAAGAGTAGCCAGGGCCAAGAATAACAAGAACGAGCAGCACTGAACAAAGGTTCTTTCAATACTTCACTATCAAAATGGCGGTGGGAGGGGGGCAGTTGATGTATTCCCCCCCACCCCACCCCCACCATGTTTGAATCTGCCACAGATTTACTTTTCAAAGCTCCTCAGCCTGTTGGGGCTGTGACAGGTTTCTATGAGGAACACCTGTCCCTTGTAGACAGTCATGCTACGTTCAAAGATTCGGTAAGTGAGCGCCACCCTGCAGCTCCTAACCTCAATCTTTCAGCAATTCAGCTTTCTTCACAGTCTTCAAGCTTCCAAGAGGAAAGTGATACATGTAGCGAGGGAATAAATCTTTCTGCCGCCGAGCCGCTGCAAGAGATCTGCTTTCATATCTGTGTTTGGTAAATAGCAGCGTTATATTGATAGTAATCTAATAGTAGTAACTGTAGTAGTGGTGGTAGTGTTGTAGTATCAGTAGGAGGCGACTAGTAGTAGTAGTAGTAGTAGTAGTAGTAGTAATAGAAGTAGTAATATTAGTAGTAGTAGTAGTAATAATATTTGTTGTTGTTGAATAAGAAGCAGTACAAGAAGCAGCAATAGTAACAGCAGTAGTAGTAGTAGTAGTAGCAGAATTAGTAATAGTAGTAGTAGTACTAGTAGCTATAGCGTTAGGTGGTAGTAGTAGCAGCAGCAGTAGTAGTAGTAGCAATATTAGTATTAGTAGCAGTAGTGGTAGTAGCAGTAGCAGCAGCGGTAGTAGTAATAGCAGTAGCACTAGCAGCAGCAGTAATAACAGCAGTAGTACTAGTAGCAGCAGTGGTGGTAGTAGTGATGGTAGTGGTATTGGTAGTAGCAGCAGTAGCAGTAACAGTAGTAGTAGTGGCAGTAGCAGTGGTGGTAGTAGTAATGGTAGTAGTATTGGTAGTAGTAGTAGTAGTAGTAGTAGTAGTAGTAGTAGTAGCAGTAGTAGTAATAATAGTAGTAGTAGTGGTAATAGTATTGATAGTAATAAAAATAGTGAAAAAAGTATCCAAAGTAGAATTTGAAGAAGATTAGTTTTTTTTTTTTTTTNGTTTTTTTTTTTTTTTATTATTATTATTTATGAGGTAACTGGCAGCTAAAATCAGCTGCTGTTTGTCTGAGTGTGAAAAGTTATGACCATCAGCAACAATAAAAGCAGGAAAACAGATCATAGCATCAACAAATCCATACGACAAGGCAGGAAGCTGTCTGGATGCAATAAATCCAGGTGAAACGTAAAAACTGACTGATGAATCGTGTTTAATCACACAGGAGAAAAACCTTGTTCGTCTTCACGTCCGAGTTTGGTTTTGTTACTTCAGCGTTGTCATGAAGATGCTTCAGGCGGACGATCTCTAAGAGCAAAACCAAACAAAATCAGACGATGTGATTCATTCGTCAGCTCGGAGTTTGAAGTGGCTGGAAAAACAGGAGAACCTGACAGCGATCGCTGCATCATTCCGCTGACCTGTGAGAATCAGAATCACTTTGAAGATTTTATTGAGTGTTTCTTTTTTTAAAGCTCAGGTGGGTCTGATTCACAGTCTCAGACAGCTTTGCTCCCTGCGATACCTAAAACTCTAACAGGAGTAATGTGAGAAATGTGGGGCTTTTCCATCCTTCTTCAACAATTATTGACTAACTTCATCATTTTTCATTCTGATTTTATTTCACTGTCTGTATTGTTGCTGTTGTCTTGTTGTTGAGTTTGTATGGTTTGCAGTTGGTTGTTTTTCTACTGCTATTATTACAACTGGAAAGCCAATATTGCTGGTATTTTACTACATATGAAAATGTTTTACAAGCTGCATTTTGAATATGAATACTTAACCCTTATTTTTCTTAATTTAAAGGACCAAGCCACCCATTTTGCATGTTTGAACCTAATATGTTCAATTTTCATACATGTTACGTTACTGACAATCATTTCCCAAAGGATAAAACCGTATTTCAGCTTTCCTGATATTTTGCAAACTCTCTTAATCTTTCAAAATCAAATATTCAAGTGATACACCCACCTTAAAAATCCATGTTTCTCCTGCTAATAGTTACGCAGCCTTATGAAGTCACAGTCCTTTAAAATTTTTTGATAAACACAGGTCTTCTTTTGGGACTATATTCCCCCGTGGAGGCATACATTCACTCTTCACTCCACGCTTTTTATTGCGCTTAAATGCCAAAAATCACAAAACTTCTAAAAAATTGGAGACTCTTGGTCCAAGTTAAAGGAATTATGAAGAAAGAGAATTACCATTCCATCCTTCAAAGACACGCGATTCCATCCAGTTTACCAATTATTGTTCAAAATTTCATTCTTCAACGGGACAATGATCCACAACATTCATCAAAATTATGCCAAAATTATTACATCCATTCAAAGAGAAGCAAAAGGTTTTGAGAATTCTGACTTGGCCAGAGGAGGTTCCTTTGACCAAACCAAAGTCTGAGCCTGAAATGACTTCAAAGTGCTTTGATGTTGACTAATTCTTGAAAACGAATTAGTTACATTTATTTTATGTATTTTTGTCATTTCCTGTGCAATAAATTGTAAAACAAACCGTATATAGATGATTTTTTTTTTTTTTTAATTGGGGGTGGCCTCAAACATCTGGCCTGTAGTGTAGTGTATATATAAATATTAATCAATACAGAAAAAAGTCCTATCAGGACAGAGGAAGGAAAGGCAGTACACAACTAACCACTCACTGGAACTAATTACATTTTATCGTTAGAAAAATACCAGCATCAGTCACACATATTTGTGTATGAACAGACCCTGCATAGGCCTCAGCCACATTATTTATCCCTGCAGGTTATGGAACACATGAATAACAACAACCCCTCAGCAGGCATTTGCGGCTATCTCATAGTTACAGAAATGTAATGTTCTGACCGTGACAGTGGGGGAAAGTTGGGATTAGAGACACATCTGGATAAGATATAATGGGGTAAAACCCCCCAAGAGCTGCAGCCCTCCTCCAAACGCAGCAGGTTGGCCTGATGTTCAGCCTGTGAAGGATGTGCTATGACTCAGCAGTTGCTGGCTGCCATAAGTGCCCTCAAGGGGCTCCCCAGGGATGAGAAGCAGCACGGTAAGACACACACACACACACAGCATAAATACACACAATGACCATACACAAGTACTCAAACATCCATACATATCAGCATAGGTGCAAGTAGCTGCTACTTTACAGCACAGCCACACAATAAATTCTACTTATGTGAAGGTTATAATGTTCCAGTTTTGCTGTGTGTGTTGATTCGGCTCTATGGTTATTATTTGAATGGAGCACAATGTTGAAATGTTCCAGTGTTTTGCCCACACACCCCCAATTACATACACGATGGGGCAGTACAGGTGTAGCACGACTACGTTCACACCACAGGTATTGATGATTCTTTTTTAAGTGACTCATATACGATATCTGTGTTTACACAGTTTAGACCTGAAACAAGAGTACGAAGGTTTAGTTTGAGACAGAGGTAAACAAAAAGCTGCAATGGACACAAATGAGAAAGAAATAATTACATAAGCTATTTTTTTAAGGCTCTTTGAAGGTCTGCAATGATTTAATTATGTTTTCGATAGAGAAGATAAGAGCATTTGTTGCAGCTTGGGAGCAATAATTGCTGTTTTGTCATGCGTATGCAGGCAAAACAGAAGAGTGTTGAATCTTATTATGGTTGAGCCGAAAAATTGTGTAGATGACAAAAGTGTGTTTAGATGACAGTCACATTGGCAGATATCCGAATCATACCGTATTTATTTTTATATATGAAGGGGATCCAAAATGGATCTGATTACATGTTTATAATGTACAGGGGGTCCAAAAGTCTGAGACCACTGTGAAAATGCTTCTATTTTTCATTCTTTTTGAATTTAATACANGGGGTCCAAAAGTCTGAGACCACTGTGAAAATGCTTCTATTTTTCATTCTTTTTGAATTTAATACAAGCTTTTACATTACAAATGATAATATCATCTTAACAATTTGAGTGAAAAATTCAATCTTTGACAAATGTACATGAGTTTCAGAATATCTTAGTATTTGGTACGCCCCCCCCCCCNCCAAGTTATCCCAGCATGATCTGACAATGTTCCAAAGAGCTTCTTGTGATGTCAGACTTTCTGATTATTTCCACATTTACATGGAAAACACAGATTTTCTATGTGGTCTCAGATTTTTTGACCCTACTGTATGTCTGATATGTGTCACGTGAGCAAATCAAATCGTAATCGGGTCACTTGTACCTGCTGGTGTAACTGTAGCACTGTACACATACACACACACATGCATACCTGTACATAAACATGTACATACTCAAAATACAAAAATACGGTAGAAAAATAATCCAGATATCTTGGTGTCACAGCTAATACTGTCATCACATCTCAGCTGGACTGAATCTTACAGAAGAAAAAAATAATTTTCTTTACATACTGTAAAGCATGCCTCCGAATCACTTAGCTTCAAGAAAATTCTTCCAAAATCGCATTCCTTATTTACATGCATTAAATCCAGGGTCAAGTAAGTCACATGTGAAGAGGGGAGAACTGCCCAGCGGCCCGAATACATTAAAGCAAAGTAAATGGTTTGTTGATTTAGAGAGATTAAAGCACACACAAGCAAGCCAGCTCAATGGATTTTAATTAACTTGCCATATATAAATTGTATGTTAGTAGGCATTACTGAATTAAATGCTGAATGCAAATGCTCTTTCTGCTTGGGTGACTGGAATAAAAAGCTGTTTAGAATCTGGATAGGCTCTCACAGATGTAGCGATGCCGCGGCTTCGGCTGCTCTGAATACATTCCAGCGTATCAACCTCTGAACAGCCATCCAAGGAGATTCTCTTTAATTATGTACAATACAGCCAAATTCAAGTCCCCTGGCATCTCAGATGATCAAGTGAAGGGATGCCACGTTCTCTGCCTGAGTCATTCGGGCAAATGGATTTCACTTCCAAGAGTCACTTCTGTCAGTTATAATAAGAAGCTAATACATAATGTGACACACTCTGAAATACAAAACTATTCACAAGGTTCTCTGAAAGGCTGTGCAGGGCAATTAGAATTTTGCCGTGAGGCCCTCGACAAATTCCTCTATTTCTGAAAGATCCAGCGATGAGTATCATAAATCTGGCAGTTAATATGTATGATTTAGGTTGGGTTTAACTATGCATATTTTTGCAACAGAACTAAAATTTTACTGTGTAGCACTTACACAAGTAGAAAATAATGCATTTTGACAGAAAATGTGTTTGTACAGGCAGTACAAACACATGGAGGCTATGTTAGTAAAGGAAACCTGTTTGCCAGGTAACAGCTGCCACACGGCACTGAATCTGTGCCAACGCCTTCTCAATTCAGCGTGTATTTCCAAATAATTAATAAGTTGCAAGACAAACAAGCACCGGGGGGAAAGATACGAGTGTCCAAACAGAATTTCCCTTTCCAAACCAAATTCTTTAATATCACAGATTTACAGTACACTCATATACAATTTTAATATGAATATCTTCAGCAGAGCTGCTATTATTTTCTGGTATTTTCTGGTATTCAGGCTTAATCAAGTCTGCACTTGACGTGGCTCATAGTCACATATTTCCAGAGCTCAAGTGACCTTCTAAAGCAAGCATAGAGGCTCGGAGGGCCCTGAGGGGAAAATCAGAAACACCAAGCCACAGGAAGATCAATTCAGTACATATGGTTTCCCATTTCCTGGCACTGGTGTTACCAAGAGGCACCTGCCAGAACCTGTCCTAACAGCATGCAGAGAAGAGGATTCTAGCTGTACGAGCATCTTGATTGGTGTCTTTGGTCAAAACCTAAATATGTTGGTCTTTAGCTAAGTTACTCAAGAGGCAAATAGAGATTTAAAAACCTCAGTAAAATCTGTCAGCTTCAATTGAGTCAGATTTTTGTAGTTCTATCCTGAGGGTCAAAGATTTACCCAGACAATTACAAAGGCAGAAACGATGCAGCACATCTCATGGTGAAATATGTCCCAACTGAGCATTATCAAAAACTAAAGCCCCTTTCAGACACTCTGCTAATTTGCTGACAATTTAAAGGACCATACCATCCATTTTGCATGTTTGAGCCTAATATGTTCAATTTTCATACGTTACATTACTGACAATCATTTCCCAAAGGATAAAACTGTATTTCAGCTTTCCTGATATTTTGCAAAATCTCTTAATCTTTCAAAATCAAATATTCAAGTGATGCACCCACCTTAAAAATCCATGTTTCTCCTGCTAATAGTTACACAGCCTTATGAAGTCACGGTCCTTTAAATTTTTCCATAAACGCAGGTCTTCTTTTGGGACTATATTCCCTGGTGGAGACATACATTCAACTCTGTGCTTTTTATTGCATTTAAACGCCAAAATTATGAAACTTCAGGAAAAAAACCTGAATATACTCTTGTTCACGATGATGGATTACCTATCCTACGAACTTTTCAAGTATCAACACATTGATTTTAATAGCGTACCAGAATGAACTGAAACCAATGGTGGTCTGGAAGGTAGGAAAAGCATTTTTAATTCACCGTTCCAGTAGTATGCTTTGGGAAATGATTGTCAGTAACGTTACATGTATGAAAATTGAATATAATAGACTCAAACATGCAAACTGGATGGTATGGTCCTTTAACACTTCAGCCTCATGTTTGAAAAGGACCCTGAGTCGCTTTTCTGTTTTAAAAAAAAAAAAAAAAAAAATAGTGCAGGCAATTTTACTAGATAGGACCGAGTAACATTTCTATAACTTTTCCTGAATAAATACATCCAATTACAGCAAAAGCACACATAAGATTACAGCGCTCTGACAATAAGACATTTTTGTGTTTAACAGGAAGACCAATCCCGCGAGACTAGGAAGTGACGCTTTAAATTCTGCAGCTACATCACAGAGTTGATTCTGGATGCAGATTTTACCTGAACACATCTTTTACAAACCATAAAATGAGTGGAAATTGGTCTGATGCATAAATTAGAGAGCTGCTCTCCATCCGCGCCGAAGATGAGACGAGCACACAGCTGAACGCCACAGTGTGTCTTCTGTATTTGGTTCGCCATGTTGCTGTAACAATCTCTCGCCTCATGTATTATATGTAACTTCCTGTGTTACTCAGTCTCGCCTGGCAGATGGCAATTATTGTGTGTGAATTGCACCTCCATCTGTAAAGGTTCTGGCATGAAAGGCGACTTATGACTGAAGGGCCAAAAGCGTCATGTGAAATTTCTCTCAGGTGATGAGAGAAATTTCACATATTCCATCTCTGAGAGGGGCCAAAGAAATCCAAACCAACATAATCATAATTTCATCTGCACCATTCAAACATCATTCCATGCAGACACCAAAATCAGCATGAAAACAGACAGAGTGGCAGCCGTAAGTGTCGACGTCTTACCGTTTTCTGTGTTCTCGTGTTCAGTATCGGTCAGGGTCAGGTTGGAGTTGGCTCTGCTGGACAGGCAGGAGCTGCGGCCCGACTTGGTGTTGCTGCGGCCCCATAATCTGACGGCATGCTCCGGCGACATGATGCCGTCCGTCTCCGTGTCCGCGTCTGAGCCCACGCTGACCGAGTACTCGCGATGCGGCATCCCCAGCTCCGTCCTGTACGTCGCTACATGCGACGGGAGAGCCTCACCGAAACCGAGGTCTCTGAGGGAAAAGTCTGCCCCTACGGTGAGCCAACAAACACACAACACTCAGAAATTAAATCTGACACAAGCTGCATCACTTAACGCAGGAACATAATGAGCTGCAGACAGTATTCATGTTGAACAAAAGTGATTGATTTGAAATTAATATATTCTTTGAATTGTTTGCTTGGTTTTTTTTTGTGTTTGTTTTTATATCACCATCTGGACACAAAATGAAACAGCAAAAGCCATTAAAACAGCAACACATATCTCTGCCCTTCTCATTAATACCAAGAAATAATGACAGGGATGCAACCCCAAATTTACAACTTGTATTTTTATGTTTTTTATGTCTGTATTTGAAAACTCAGATGGGTGCACATTAATATTTGATCGTGTTGCTTCATTTTTCTCTATCTCATGGCCCTGCTGAAATTTTTCCAAAAAAAAAAAAAAANAAAAAAAAAAAAAAAAGAACAAAATTGGTTGTTGTTTCCTTTCCTCAGAGCTCCTGGGCTATGCTGTCATGATTACAAATGCGCATCGTTTATTTCATTTTTGCTTAGTTAAGAAAGTCTTACAGAGCTGCATTGCAGTTGGATTTCAGGCCATAACATCTGATATGAACTTTGATGATCAATAATATATTTCAGTGAGCAGATTTAAAACTGTGCGACCTGTGTTAGTCATAAAAATACTCAGTGACCTCTATTGTGACTGGATATGAATTACCAAGTGACTCCTCATTAAAAAAATAATGATGCATGCAGAAACACAGGAGTAACGTGCCCTAAAACTAACAACTGCTCTTCTCACAGTGAACAGCTAACATAACCCATATTGAAACCTAAGGTAAAGATAATCTCTTGTATTTCTACAAGAGCTCAGCCTTTGTAATATTAACTGAGCTTGGCCTAACCTTGTCGGCCAAATTCAGCCACTTCATGATGAACCATGTCCTTGACTCGGCCCCCGTAGGCCATTCTGGATTCCTGGTCGAAGGCTTTGAGTGTTTCACTGGAGCTGTAGGACTTGGTGTTGGGTTTTCCATCCTCGCTGTCCGCTGAGGAGCTGGTGTAACGGCGCTCTGTGTCGTGCCGGGCGGTGAGCGAGCGGTAGGGTCTGCGTTCCTTCACTTCCATGGCTCTTTATTCAGCATCAACGTGGGTCACAAGTGCAGCTCAGTCTGAGTGACTCTGCGAAAGAAGAAAAGACAGAATTCATCAGGACACGAGACACATCACTTCCAATTACATTTGGATTACTAAAGAAAACAAACAACAATATACTATCGCATATAACAACACCTTTTACTCTCTCAGCTGGGTCTCCGCTTTTTGAAAACACTTAGGAAATACATTAATATTTTAATACATTTTAAAATAGAATAGAAGTCCTTTATTTTATATAAGGGACTTCTATTCTATTTTAAAATAGAATAGAATTATTTTATATAGAAATAGAAAAATTACTATATCATGATATTTTCAGTATGCCACCTACATGAGCGACATGATAATATATGCAAAATGAGGATAGAGCTTTGCCAACCATTTAAGATGTTCCAACGTTTCTACCAACATGGCCAATCTGATTCTTATCTGTAAGAAATGGTTGCATTCAGGCGCTATGGAAAATGTCATCGATCAGGGGCAGGAATATTGGTTTTGCATGATTTGTGCAGGACTTCTACATGTATGTGAGGGGAAGAGTGAAATTTGAAAGACAAAGTGGGAAGTTACCAGAAAATTCAGGAGGACGAAGAACTTGCTGCTAAAACTGGTTTGGAACTGGTTTGAGTTTACATAATGTGGCCAGATTTATCAGTATTTTGTGAGGCAAAGAATGTGCAAAAAAAGAAATGCTGTCTAAATCAGCCAACGGCACAGGCATTCTTACTCGCATTTTTGCCTTAATGGCAGAATAGACAAAAATCTGAGTATCGTGTGCATATAAATGGACTAAATGATTTATGTTCATCTTTTCATCTGAAGCAAAATTTAGCAAATAAATGTATTAATTGTCCCAATTTGTCAAGTTTTAATTAACTAGACTAGCTGAAGACATTCTCACCTGTTTATTTTATATAGAAATAGAAAAATTACTATATCTTGCTATTTTCAGTATACTGTTAGTTAGATTACAATGGAAGATTTTGTCCATATTTCCAACTCCAGTGCCATCAATGCACACACACATATACACACACACTCACAAATACACAGATTTTATTTTGAACTTCAAACTTTAACTATGCACCTTTTACACCAGGAAATAAATAAAATGCAAATGTGTGTTTCCTAGCAGTGGTGTATTTAGGGCACTGAGGGAGAGCATGAAAAACCAGCTGGATTAGATTTAATAAAATGCAGCACAACAAATCTTCCTCCTGTAAAGTTTACGATGCAAGTCTCCCACAAATATTCTGTTTTATGTGCCGTACAGAACTGCTCAGCCTCCAGCATCTGTAAAGGTGGCAGGTGTCCTTCCTTGAATTGTGTTGTTTATCAGTTACAAATCATCACCGGGTCCAAACTGAGAAGTCGAACAAATCAGCTGCACTACACTAAACCAGCAGAGATGATTAAAATCCCAAACGTTAAACCACAACTGTGTCTGAAACAGCGCAGTGAATGTGAGATCATAGCAGGATTGAATGTTCACATTCAGCAGCAAGCTGAGCGGCATTTGCCTTGACTTGAGACGACAAAATAAAAGTAAAATATATAGAAACACCTAAGCAAAAAACATTATAAAAAGCCTAAAAGCTTTTTTAAAAAAGTGTCAATGATTGCTGTCAATTCTGTGTGATATTGTTGGAGGTAAATGGCGATGCCTTGAAAGCAGCCAGCGTGACTTAAAGATATTGAGTTGGCTTAACGGACGTCAATGTGGATAGAAACTCGATGAGAGGATTTGTCCGTGTTTATGTTAGAGAGAAAGACAGAAGCAGAGAGGAAGTCATTACAGCGCAAACCTCCACCAAGACCGAAAAAGCCCAGACAAAACGTGTCGAGGTCTAATAACATACTGGTCTAAAGAGAAAGCAATGGCTATAATAACCAGTTACACGCAGAAACCTATACATAATAATAATAATAATAATAATAATAATACACTGAGATTATATACATTAAGCCATTGTATTACAATGCAAGCACACATTGAATAATAGGACTTAATTTTTTTACTTTTTAATTTCTATTTTAGTTTTTATCTATTATTTATTTATTATATTATTATATTATTTTTATTATTCTTCTTCTTTTCCTTTCGGCTTTCCCTTCAGGGGTCACCACAGCGAATCATCTGCCTCCATCTAACCCTATCCTCTGCCTCCTCTTCTCTCACACCAACTAACTTCATGTCCTCTTTCACTACATCCATAAATCTCCTCTTTGGTCTTCCTCTAGGCCTCCTGCCTGGCAGTTCCAACCTCAGCATCCTTCTACCGATATGTTCACTATCCCTCCTCTGTACATGTCCAAACCATCTCAGTCTGGCCTCTCTGACTTTATCTCCAAAACATCTAACATGCGCTGTCCCTCTGATGTACTCGTTCCTGATCCTATCCATCCTCGTCACTCCCAAAGAGAACCTCAGCATTTTAGTCTCTGCTACCTCTAGCTCTGCCTCCTGTCTTTTCCTCAGTGCCACTGTCTCTAAGCCATACAACATCGCTGGTCTCACCACCGTTTTGTACACCTTTCCTTTCATTCTTGCCGAGACTCTTTTGTCACACATCACACCTGACACTTTTATTTTTATTATTATTATATTATATTATATTACATTTTTATTATTATTATATTATTATTTATTTATTTTATCTATTTTAGTTTTTTATCTATAGTTTATATATAGTTAGTTTTTATCTATTCTACCTATTTTTATCTGTTTAGTTTTTATCTGTTCCCTTGTCTATCATTTGTGTCCTTGTTTTAACGGTAGTTAACTGAATTTTACCTGAATTTTGTCCTGCTCTTGTTTTGCCTTTCTGCTGTTACTGTATTGCTTTGTCTGTCAAAGCACTTTGTAAACTCTGTTTTTAAAGGTGCTATATAAATAAAGTTATTATTATTATTATTATTATTAGTAGTAGTAGTAGTAGTAGTAGTAGTAGTATTAATTACTTTATTCATCTTAAGAAACATTTGTTTTTAAAATTGCACCGATCAAGTCTATCATATCATTGAGATTGATGTTTTACTTTTGAAGAAATTGGCAAAAATATAAACATATGTTATCTCCAATGGTAAAGAATCATTTTTGAAATTCCTGGATCTGCTCCTGGACCTGGACTGGCACCAAAGTTTAACCGTTTCTTTCCTGGACCGCACCCCACCCTTCCACAAGTTTCATCAAAATGGGTTTATAAGGTTTTTGAGTAAGCTTTCTAACAAACAAACAAAAAACCAACAAATGTGGGTAAAAATATGACTTATCTTCTTTAATGATTAGTATAAATTAGGATGTGATATCAGTGTAGTTAAAGGGCAATGGTTGATTTGTCTTAATAAATACAACATCAGCCACAACATGAAACCCTCTGACAGGTGAATAACATCGATGTGTGGATTTATTAGGATATATTAGGCAGCAGGTCAACAGTCAGTTGTTGAAGTTGATGTGTTGAAGAAGGAAAAATGGGCAGCATAAGGATCTGAGCCACTTTGACAAGGGCCAACTTGTGATGATGGACGACTGGGTCAGAGCGTCTCCAAAATGGCAGTACTGTTCCCGGAATTCAGCGGTCATACCTACCAAAAGTGGTCCAAGGAAGGACAACTGGTGAACTGGCGACAGGGTCATGGGCGGCCAAGGCTCACTAATGGCAGTGGGGAGTGAAGGCTAGCCCATCTGGTCCGATCCAACAGAAGAGCTACTGTAGCATGAATAGCTGAAAAAATGACAGCAGCTATGATAGACAGGTGTCAGAACACACAGTGCGTAGCCACAGACCGCTCAGAATGCCATGCTGACCCTGTCCACCGCCCAAAGCGCCTATAATGGACACGTGAGAGCATCAGAGCTCAACCATGGAGCGATGGAAGAAGGTGTCCTGGTCTGATGAATCATGTCTTCTTTGACATCATATGACGGCCGGGTGTGTGCGCGTGGTTTACCTGGGGAAGAGATACACCAGGTTGCACTATGGGAAGAAGGTGAGCTGGTAGAGGCAGGGTNTACCTGGGGAAGAGATACACCAGGTTGCACTATGGGAAGAAGGTGAGCTGGTAGAGGCAGGGTGATGAGCTGGGTGATGTTCTGCTGGGAAACCTTGGGTCCTGCATCCATGTGATGTTACTTTGAGACGTAGCACCTAAACATGGCTGCAGACCAAGTCCAGCCCTTCATGGCAGCGGTATTCCCTGATGGCAGTGGCCTCTTTCAGCAGGATAATGCATCCTGCCACATTGCAAAAATTGTTCAGGAACGGTTTGAGGAACATGACAGAGTTCAATGTGTTGGCTTGGCCTCCAAATTCCCCAGATCTCAATCCAATCTAACATCTATGGGATGTGCTGGAAAAACAAGTCCGATCCATGGAGGCCCCACCTCACAACTTCCAGGACTTAAAGGATCTGCTGCTAACGTCTTGGTGCCAGATACCACAGGACACTTTCAGAGGTCTGTGGAGTCATGCCTCCATGGGTCAGAGCTGCAGCATGAGGGGAACCTACACAATATTAGGCAGGTGGTTTTAATGTTGTGGTATCTTTATGGATATTATATTATAATATTATTATATTATAATATTATGCCATATATCCATGTCATATATCTATTTATCTTGTTTGTGTGTTTGGGTATAAATGTTTATATACTAATCTGCACAACACATCCTTATGTCTACAGATGCATAACATATGTAATGTCATTTAAAAAAAAAATCATTTTAAAGGAGAGACTGATTTGATGTGGCAGGCTTTTACCTCCATCACACTTAGTGCTAGTGCTACATTTTAATAAAAGCAAATACGGGATGAAGGGATAAGATAGTCAGTGGATAAGAGAAGGCTGAAAGAGATAAAAAGTACTCCGGGTAAACTGGGGAATTTTTTACTGACAATACGCCTGTGTTGTTCAGACAAGGATTTTCCCACAAGATAAGCTCTTTATGAATACTGTATGAGATTTGTGCTGGACAGAACAGTAAACAAAAATCCCCACTGAACTATATTTGCCCCTACTTAAAAAAAAAAACTTTTTGAAGACATCATTGTTGGGACTGAGGGGGGAGGGGTTCTTTTTGTGTGTATTGACAGCTGAATAGATCTTGGTGATTAATGACTCAGGGCCTCAATACCAGGACCTCCGCCACATGGGGGGAAGAAAACGCTCCCACTCTGCAGCCGCAAGAGCACTTCAGCTGCTCCCAAGATTTCACATGCAGCTTGTACGGGTTGATAATTTTTTTTTTTTTTTTTTTNATTTTTTTTTTTTTTTTTTTACCTTTTTGCTGTAGATCCTTCATGCTATGCAAATGTGAGAGACTGGAGAACAAGCAGCTTTCTAAAGTTTCAAGAATGTTCTGTAATGTGCATTGTTTATATTTCCAAAGAGCCGGTTCAATGCTTTGGCCATCTCTCTCTCTCTCTTCCTCCTGATTATTAATCAGCCGCTATGCAATGAGACGTACCTTTGAGGCCATGGGAAACTCAGAGGAGTTTTTCAAAGAAGCAACAGGCCATACACTGTGACAGATGACACGGCATGCAACTAGGTCCTGGAAATGTATCTACCTTGAGCGCAGCTGTCAGAATTTTCACAGAAATCACGCTGTAAAACTAAACAGTGTTATTCTTCATGAATAGGCTACATCTGGCATTATCATTGCATTTCGGAGCCAGAGAGCGAAGCTGTTGTTCGTGTTCATCTGTCTAAGTCTAAATCCTCAGAGAGGGAGCCAAAACAAAGAAAATGCCACTGTTGTACGATTTTGCTGCACTGGTATGTGAAAATAACAAACAGAAGGTTTTATTTAACCAAGATACCTCAACACTTCCTAAGAAACAGAAGCAAGGAGTGATAAGAGGACTATTTTAAAGCATATTATCAGCTCTTGATCAGACACCATGGACTAAAAGAAACTTGGAACACGCGGGGGGGGGGNCGGGGGGGGGGATGTTAATATCCTCACAAAGACTCAAAGTTATTTACAAAGACAGCTGAAAAATGACTGTTGTGGATTGAAATCTCTGAAACCAAGATAACAATAGTGCCAAGGAGAAGCTAACTGCATATCTATGCAATGATCCAAAATCAATTGAAGTCTCTTTGTATAGACAAAAGAAATGATGGATGATCTGTTTTCCCTGTTAAAACAACTGCAGACTCTACATTTTTCACTTGCATTGTCTACAGTTGGCCTGGGCAGAGCTGTTTGTCTGTGAGGGTAAAACAAATGTATCGCGGCTGTAAGCTGAGCACTGATTTGGTGCTGCAGATAAAAGTGTTGCAGGAATGAATGAACTCATTAGATGCAGTTGTCACATTTATACACACATTGTACTCTGATTTTTGTCTGTACAGCAATTAAGGCAAAAATGCAGAGTAAGTCGTATACGTGGAAGGAATTAACGGGATTCTGTTGTTTGCTAAATATATGAGAGTCATTGCTCAATCGGGGTACGAGAGAAAGGAAGTCAGGACATGTGCAGAATGCTTACACTGATTATAAACCGATGGAGCGTTTACATGCTTGAGTAAATTCAATCATGTAATCTGTTACCTGGAAACATCAATTTATAGCTATTTTAATCTACATATGATCTTTGATAAAAAAATTTACTTCTCTTAACCTTAACCTCGATAGGTGACGAGTTGTTTCCCTAATTCCTATGATTAAAAAAATGTAGAATAACTTTCTGATTATATGTCCAAAATGGGAACGTAAAGATTGTTGATTTTTTTTGGAGATTTCCATCTTCCATAAAAGTACAGGATTACCTATAGTGGTGCTGCAGGAGAGAGAAGCAGCGATCAGGAGATGAGGAAGTGTTTCAGGCCCAGAAAAAGTGTTTTGCAGGTGGCCAGAGCCGCCACAGGGGGCAGAGCCGGTGTAGCAGGCCAGACTGAGCCCCCGCCAAACTATACNCCAGAGCCGCCACAGGGGGCAGAGCCGGTGTAGCAGGCCAGACTGAGCCCCCGCCAAACTATACCCGGATATAGTCTGGTTTAGGCCAAAATATACCCCGGGGTTTAAAATAGCCCAGGTTGGTTTATACCCTGGGGTATATTTTGANGGGGGGGGGGGGGGGGGGTTGGGATGAAATAGCCTAAATAACACCCCAGGGTATAAACTGGACTAGACCAAAATATACCCGAGGTATAAAACAGGCTAGCCCACTTTAACCCCATAATCCAGGCAGGGGGGTATATCTGGGGCTGTTACACCGGTTCTTCTTGGTTTTAGCTTGAAACAATTGACTTGAAAGCTCAAAACATCTAAATATAAGTTTTACTAAGGAAAAATACATTCACTGATTGAGTCTAAATTTATAGTACAAAATATAAGGGTTTTTATGATGATTTTTGCAGTTTCAGCCTGCTCACTTAAAAAGGTCTGAACGACTGTGACGTTGAAAGGACAAAATATTGAAGCCTCATATTCTTGTGAAAAATCATATATTTTATGTTATACTGAAAACCAGGATGAGCTCAATATAACATAACATGTCCAGGTTGAGCCCAGATGCTACTTTTAGTGTCAGACCTTTAAGGGTTAAATGGATTAGAATTAAAGTTTTAAGCCGCATGGAAATGTACGAAGATCTTTGTGTGTGTGTGTGTGTGTGTGTAAAGAATAACTGCAGAGCTACACACTATGACCAACATGACTAGCAAGTCACTGGAAATCCATTTAAGAGCTGAGTAACCGTGGAAACTCGGCTAATGTTTGAACCATCAACAAGCTTGTCAGCCGAGAAAAGTTGGCCAAGACATAAATTATCATCTTTCAACTTCTGTTTCTGCAATTCCAGATTTTTCTTTGCAAAATTATAACTTTTATGGGAGTGCATCCATCCGTCAACCACCAACCCTAATAATTAATAAACACTCTTAATATGTCATTAGTCCATCACCGTTTGCGCTGCTCGATGAAAAATCAAATCAAAAATGGCTGCATGTGGCGCTTTAGGAAAGAGGAGGAACATACTATGAAATGTACAAGTCAAATAACTGCAGTCAGCATGTCATCATTTGCGTTGACGTGTCATCCATCTGGTTCATTTCTGGTGCTATGTTTAGGATCTCAGACTACCATCACAGATTCAAACCATCTTAATAAAGTGGACAGAAGGCAGAGCTTATGCTGCTGCAATGAGAAACTCTATGTGCTGCCAGTGGCAGAAGGAAAGTAGGCACCTCGGTCATCAAGTGCTCACACACACACGTTACAGTATAAAACCTTTTTTTTTTTTTTTTTTTNTTTTTTTTTTTTTTTTTTTACTGAACTGCTACGTTACGAAGCCAGAGCAGTCTCTGGCTACGTTCCACCTTGGCTCTTCTGTTATCGAGCGTTTGCCATCATGAAAATGATCTTGTTAAAAATTTTGTCACTTTTGTCACATGAATTGTTTTACCTGCATTTTACCTGTGATGCTGCTCTCCAACACACATTCAGTACATTTACATGCACAAGGCAAAAATGCAAAGTAAACTACATATATAGAATTAATAAGCTTCTGTTACTGAATATAAATGGCCTCTTGCTTAATTAGATAGATACATCTGATTATAAGTCACTATATATAAGTCACTTCCGGTGGTGCATCACTGCTGCGACTCGAGCACGAGGCTGCTGGTTATTTGTTGTTTGTTTGTCTTTTAAGTTTTTTAATTGTTCGGTTAGTTGGCTATGGACATCATCACTGTAAATTGAAACGGTTAACGCTGTGAGAACTCTGGCGGAGTGACAGGGTGATAATTCCAAATTATCTCTCATCATGTCTATCCTACTTTCTAAAGGCTCCATGGTTATTTTTATGGTTATTTTTATAATCATTTTATATTCTTACTATCATTATGTTAGATGTTAGCTGATGTTGTATTAATTGTGAGTATAGATATTGTGATTGTGTTATATAACAGCCTTGGCATGGTGATGTACTTCATATTCTGTATAGTTTATGCAACAGCATGGACATACATGAATATTTTATCTAGATCTGTATATCATCAGTACTGTAGCTTTATTCTAGCAATGTATTGTAGCACATGGCCCTTTTTTTTAATGACAATGTGTGTATAGCTGTACTCGAGGTTTGAACATAGAATAGATGTGTGTATGGAACAGCAACCTTGATGCCTCAGCCAAATTTCTCCTTGGAGACTAATAAAGTTGACATTGACCTTCAAGTCAAAGAAGAAGACCTTGCAGATTATTGCTGCATTCGAGCGACCTTGGAAGTCGGATTTTTCCCAGTCGGAAGTTCCGACTTCCGACCTCAAACCGTTCCAGCCAAATGTAAACAAAAAACATAGCTGAATGCCAATAAATACTGCAAGATTAAATACATTTAGTAATAAAAGCTAACTAAAGTAAAGTTAGATTATAGGACTTTGATTGTATTGTTTTACAATGATATTAATCACAGCATTAAACATTTGTGCAGAGAAGTAATGTTCTGAAATTATTTACACATATATCAATGGCAAACAGTTATTATATAAAATAGATAGTTAACTTGGCGATGTATTTTGACCTTTTTATTCATCACGCAAGATAAAATACTTTATATGGCTCTTAGCTGATCATTTCCATTCACAAAGCTCGCTTCCACGGACGCTGCCATGTTGAGTGACGTCATACNAGCTGATCATTTCCATTCACAAAGCTCGCTTCCACGGACGCTGCCATGTTGAGTGACGTCATACTCGTGAAGTCGGGGGAGATAATTTTGTTCCGAGTTTCCCAGTCGGAGCTCCGACTTCAATGCCATTCCAACGCTTTTTTCCAAGTAGGAAGTCGGAAAAATCTGATTTCCAAGGTCTGACGAACGCAGCATAAGTCCATTTTTCATCACATATTCTAGTTGTGTCAAACATTATATACTAATGTTGCTTCATACAGATTTCAATCTGATTATTAAGAAATCAACATTGCATTTAATCAGATTAGAATCTGAGTTTTAACAAAAATCAACGTCTCACACTCTTGATTTGGGTTTTATGTTTATATTTATGTATGTTGATGTTTGTTTTTTAAGATCTGTTAAAGATAGTATACCAACATTGATTTATGCAGATTTTATGATTAATATAATAAAAAAATCAACTTTTTAACTTAATCCGATTAGAATCTGAGTTTTACTGAAGGAAATGCTCAAAAAACAAAAATCAACATCTCACACTGATTGATTTGGTTTTATGTTTGTTTATGTTTGATGTGCATGATGCAAACTTGGTAGTTGAACATCCATCCATCTAAACCTGGGCTTGATAAGTGATTCATTCACATGCACAATAAAACTTTGATTATACTCCGATTGAGGAAATGAATAGATTACTGTATATACTCGACTATAAGCCGATCTCGCGTTTAAGCTGACCCACTGATGTTGTTCCATCAGTTTATTTGTTTAGCAAATTACATGTTTTTCTGGGTATTGTCATAGTATTCCTGTGATTTTCTGAAAATAATCCACATACCGGTAAACATGATATTTATTTCAGCAGCTGATTACCGTAACTGACGGATCACGGCTTACTGGCCGCTGCAAAATGTGCTGAATAAGATGTTTAGTCAAGAAATACGTCTTTCTAAGGTATGATTTAAACTATTTTCCTTGGGTAGCGGTATTGGGTAGTATTTCCACCCTTGCAAATTTCGTTCTCTGGGATCAAATTTGAATTTATTGTGTATAAACCAACCTCCCGATTTGCTTTGTGAAATGTGGTAATAAAAACTCGGCTTATACTTGAGTATATACGGTAGTATAAATCAATATATGCTTACTCTGTGTAACAGATTATGCAGCTGTAAATCGATTAATAATCGGAAAAAGACACCTCTACATGCATTTCTTCACTAGGCAGACTCTCCTTAGACTCCAATTCAGCAATGCAGCATGAGTGGAACTCGATTAATTCTGTCCATGTATATGTCTCAACCATATTTTTGCCTTAACTGCAGTACAGACAAAATCCGAGTATAATGTGAATGTAAACATACTGTATGTTCCAGTAATTCCACATAATCAGCACTTCCATTCTAGTTGCAGCATATTAACAACGGGAAACAAGGAAATGCTACAGAAGACAATAGTAAAGCAGAGAAAAATAGCATCTCACTGTTGGCAGTGAGATGCTATTTTTTGGGGTGTGTGTGTGTGTGTGTGTGTGTGTGTGTGTGTGNCTCCCCCCACACACACACACCCCACAGACACTGTCAGAACACAACAACCCATCAAACAAACTGCTTGCAGTGTGAGCAGCAGGTTACAGAAGCCCCTGTTAAACGCTCTTTGAGGTTTTTGCTGGGCAGATCATTGTGACCGTTGCCCCAGTGTCAGGAGTTAGTTAAATATGGCATCTAAATAGGTGGGCAGCGTTTAGGGTACAATATAAATGCTAACAGCTCAGTGCTATCCATCAAACAATTAGCAGTGTGCTGAGAATTGGTATTCTGTGCTGCTGCATATAAATCCAGCCTTCTCTCTGCGCACAACCCTGTTTTCCATGATAATTAATAACACACTGCTCTTTTTTAGATTGTTTTACTTGCAGGATTCACTACCAAAAGCTAGCAAACATACATGAACAACAGGCTAAACACACAAAGTAACACACATGCACGCTGACAGCATAATCTGGTCTGATTACAGATGACTTGTCTGTGAAATCACTTAATGACAATTGATCACTAAGATTGAAACATAATCTCTCGGTGAATAATGATGACATGTTCACACAAATTACTGCTGATTTGCATGAGATAAATGTTTTTTTTTTCTTTTTTTCTGGAGGTTATATGACTTTTCAGTTGTTTTGTTCTCGCAAATGGCCAAGAGAGACTAAAGCAGCTTTGATAGTGGTGTAGAGCTGAAACCATCAGTCAGGTAAACTCTGTCAGGTAATCAATTTGATAAACGATTAACCCTTTAAATCAATTTACAATGAAAGAATGTGTGATTATGTCACATAAATGATTAAGTTTAAAAATCTATGGATTAATCTGTAATGAGCATCATTGTTAGTTGCAACTACTTTAAGGAAGCTTTAATGGTGTTTCTGCAAGTATTAATATGTATCGTCATCAGATTATATATTTTTAGCGTACATTTTGGGTTTATCACAGGTTTAATGATTGTTTAGCTGGATCACGGAGTCGTGGGATTAGTGATAGTTACCTCACAACACGGCGCACAAACATTCACACACATACACAGCTTATAGTACAATGGAGAGGAAATTTGGGCCAATATCAAGGACACTGTCTACAAGGTCTATTGAAAGCTAGGAAAGCTCCATACAGGCAGCACTTACTTTTTTCTGAAAATCTTTCACATGCCTAGATTCTATAGAAAAGCCTCCTGGGTCAACAGAAAGGTGTGTTTTCAATAGAGGAAAAAAGAGTTGGGGAAGTGGGGAGGGAGGCTGAATGGCTTGCCAAACAGATCTCAATGCTGGAGTGCTAATGTGAGCTGGGGAGAGGTGGAGTGCGCGGCGGTTAAGAGGAGGGGGCACCTCAGCAGCTGCCTCCTTCCGGGATCAAAAGCGAGCCCTGCCAGCAAATAAAACCGAATGCATAAAAAAGCCTTAGCATACACACAAGTAGGCTGCTGCAGCACGCTTGCTGCTACTAATCACACCAAGCGACGACTCAAGGTTTAGTCCTGACAGAGGGAGCAGCACAGAGCAAAGCCTTCAGACCGGCCCGGTAAATAACAGAGAAGCAGCCTGTTCAGTCACGTTCTGCGCTGATTTAAGCTCCTGACCTTGGTCCAACACAGCGAAGTGTTAGCGGTGCTACGTCAGTCTCTGAAATGAAAAGTCTCTGAAATGTCCACATAACCATTCTCAGTGTGGCAGCAATAAAACACCTTCATGTGTTTTGCTGGCATTGGCGCTGCAATACAGGTGGAGTTATATACACCAGAGGGAGGTGAGGGATGTTCCAAAATTACATATCCTAAACTGAACTGAAGGTAAATAAATAATCTAGACTCCAAAGGTTCCCCATAATCCTGAGGGACAACTGAGACGGTAAATAAATGTGGGATTTGTGTAGGTTTAAAAGGAGACCGCTCCGCCAGGCTGCAGGGATTCCTCAGCCGTTCCAAACATGGCTGGGGGTGAAGAGGTCACNACCGCTCCGCCAGGCTGCAGGGATTCCTCAGCCGTTCCAAACATGGCTGGGGGTGAAGAGGTCACGCTGGTGCTGCCCTGTCTCTCATTAGTGTGCCATTAATGCTCATTATCCTGCAAAGGCTACTAAATTTGATTAATAGTTTGTCATATGGTAAAACCAAACTGAATACCAGCTAAGCAATAATCAACAAAACCCTAAAAAAATCTAAGAGGCCTGTTTAGCCCCAAACCAGCCTGCATTCAACTCCAAACATTCTGACCTCATGGGGTGAGGCTACGGGGTCATAATTTTCGGTACAGAACAAAATTCCTTGATACAACAAAATATTAATACGGTGTCATTCTACGTCTTGTTTTGATTAGCTGAGTCACAGAGAACTTTTAAAGAACTAACGTTGAATTTAGGACACATACAGATTTTAATGTTCTTATTTTTCATTAGGGGTCTATTTGGAAACCTTTGCAATGTTTTAATGTTCAAAAAAAAACAAAACAAACAAAGAAAAACAAAAAAAGATCAATCCACTTAATCGTAGCACGACTGTGCACACTGAGTGAAAACAGACCCTTTTTTTAAGGCTCCCTCCTGATAAATCAGCTCTGGATGCTGTCCGAAAACTCGCCTGTTAGCCTTATACTTTGTGGGCGTCTAATCACGTGCATAGACGAATAAATTCAAATGTATTACATGTTGATATCAACATGTTATAGAAGTAAAGGACCAATCAAAAATCTTTCTTTCAGGGAAACTCAGGAGCTATAAGTTTGTCTTGCTTGCTGCATTTCTACAAGCGTCAACCTCAAGTTTTACAACTTTGATAAAGTTTGACACAAAACCCCGACTATATTACACTATAAAAATGAGAGAAAATAACAAAAAGCATAAAATATCCCCTTCAAAGTACCTGTACTTTCACATAATTATGTTCACCTCTGTTTTAACATCAGCCAGAGCAGCTCAGTCTCCTCTAACACTCCTCTAGCTCATAGTAATGCATCCAGCAGACGTCTTTCAGGTGACGTTACGAGCCCTCTGGCAGCCATACTGGAGGTCCTCAGCTGTTTGGCAACGGTGGCCGTGTGCAGCTGAATGTGTTTCTAAATGCACGACTTAACTGTCTCAATAGATTTCAGCAGACACGCTTAATTAATCTTTTCCAGCCAAATTTAGACTGAGAGGTCACCAATGTGCCACTAAAATCTGATTAATTTTGTGGTTTTAGATCTTTTCAAAAAGAAAAACTGCAGCAACTGCCCAGTTATCTATCACCAACTTATCATATCTACTCAAAATTACAAGGATGCCACAAAAGACAAAACTCTAAAAGGGCAGAATAGTCCAGATAGTCCAAAAAAGCAAAGAAATGTATTTCTATTGTAATCAGATGAGACCAGTAAAAATCCTGGGGTGGCATACTAAAAATGCAAATTATTATACTTCATTTATAGTGCACAAAAATTTCTAATTCACTTTTAGAGCATCTTTAAAAATAAATGTCACAGGAAAATTAATTGAAATTTACAATCCTGGTAGATACTGATAATCTTTATTACATATATGAGTGGAGAGGTGATTTCTCCTTTCTATTTCCAATTGCATTCCCGCTAAGTCTTACATAAAATCAGAGCATTTAAAAACCAATTTTAATATTTTAAAAGAAAAATTTACTGACAAGTGAAAAAGTGTGTACATATACAGTATGGTTTCAAATTACAGTAGTAGTTGTAGTAATATGTTGATGCATGTTGATTTTTTTTTTTTAACTAACCTCCAAGCTAAAAACCACTGGAAAAGACACCAAAAGCTTTATTCATCTATCACTCTCTTTCTACCTGTTGTACAGTTTTACATTTCAGCTTTATTTTTGCGTAAATATCCATGACATCAGCTGTGGCTGCACCATGTATTTTGATGTAATATTAGGTTAACATCTTAGAAACAGGTCCAGTGCTTAACATGACATTACCAACACCTTCATCAAGTGCTATAACCTCATTACTAGAAAATATTTACTGTTGCACAGTTCTGCTATTTTTTCTTCATGTCGGCTTATCATATTTTCATGCGATGAAGTTTAGAACTTAACAGGAGATATAAAATGAGGAGAAAAACAATGTTTATTGTATTTTTCTTGGCACCTTATTAGTGTTCTGACGGAGCCTGAGAGTGAGCTGACTTGCTAATTTAAAGCAGTCTGAAGCGTAGTAAAGGTACAGGAATTAAAGCAGTTGACACATACGCTCTGACAATGTATTCAGACAGTAAAATTACGGTTGTTTCTGGGAAAATCCATATTTAGAAAATGAGTCAGTGATGTGATAACACCTTAATGCAGCTAATGATCCTGCTGTGTTACTGGATGTAAACATTATGCAAGACTGATATACTGCTAATGTTAATACAGGCAACTGTGTCAAAGTTCTACTACTACTAACATTATTAATATTATTATTATCATTATTATTATTATTATGATTATTATTATTATCATTATTATTATTATACTGTAATGCAAATACACTACAGGAATTAATGGTTGACTGATTCAAATAGAAATAGATTTTTTTTTTTTTTTTTTTTAAGAAGCCACATGAGATCATATAGTCCCTGTTCAGAGCTGGTTTCTGTCTCTATATATTCATATTGTGTTTGGATCGAAGCGAGGCAGATGACAGTTGACTCCTGGCATCAGAATTCCTCTCAAATGCATCTCAGGTGACTAATGTCTCGCTCGATATGTAAATAAGCAAGTGCATCATTTCCATGGTTACAGGCCAGAAAGAACCACATGCAGACGACTGAACTGAAGGCAGTTTGCACAGGCTGTGTTTGGATTCATGCTGCTAAAAGGCTCCAGTATAAGTTCATACCAAGTACAACTTTAAAAGAGATGCTAATGCAAAGCTCAAGATGCTGTGATTCAGGCTCTTTGGGTGTTCTTGCAAGGGTTCGAAGGTGGACTTTTGCCTTTTTTTTACTTCTGAAAAGACCTTCTCCTGGCCTTAATTGGTCCAAATATCCAAATACTTCCTCCTTGTTGGAGCAACACATCTAAACTACACAATAAGCCGAATAAACAGAAAATTCTCAATCTTCCTTCTAGCACAGATTTAGCATTTCCATTTTATTGCCAAATAAAATGGAGCCACTGCCAACTTTTCTCTGCATGGATTGTAAGAATCTTTCCATGCTTCCTCTGGTAACCGGCAACTCATGACCATTCTGCGCCACATATCGGCATGGAGTGCCATAAAAAAGAACTCTACAGTTCATGGTGTGTTCATCAGCCTGTTTGATTTCGTCTTACATCTTTTGAAGTATACTGGGACCTTATATATGTGGTCTCATGCCTCCCAACAGTAGATCTTGAGTGCAATCCCACCTGTATTCAGAGCTGTCCACTTGTGATCAGATCACCCACAACACACTGGAGTAACAGCCATGAACATGGATCCCATCATCAAGCTATTCAGTGGAAATCCGCCCACTCTGCCCCTTCCCCTGGATGAAGGGGTCTGAAGACAAGGCCAATAAAGAGCTGCCGTGCTGCTCTTAAGGAAAAGCCCTAAGTGGAACAAGCCCCTTCAAAGAGCCCGAGAGATACAGACAGGAGTGCTGCTGGATACCAATTACAATCCACTCACACTGGGGGATCTGAGATTCCGCCATGATAAGTTGTGCAGGCCCATGATGAGGAAGTCCACCGCAAAGACACGGATTCAGGAAGGATCTCCAATCACCAATCACAGCTGTCAGCAGCAGGACTTCCTCCTGTAGCTTAGGAGAGGCGATTTTCCTTTTCATCATGTTCCTTTACCGGACTTTCTCAAGAGATATCTGGCAACAATGTGCAACTATCACAATACTGGATTTTTGAGGCTGATATTGACTTTCATATTTGAAGGGAAAAAATCTGATACAATACACAGTATCAGCTGATATTCTCTTAACGGACACTTCTGACAAGCATCTTTTAAATTTGTGATGAAGATCCTGTATGTGCGGTTGCAGGATATTTTACAATTGTACAAATTTTATTATTATAATTGTAAATGTAACAGTGAATATAAGTTCAAATAGTAAAATTCACTTAAAATCCAATGATTATATGATTTTTTTGCTGCTCGTGAACAATAGTGTTTTCAATACATTTTTAAATTTTAATCATATTTTGAGTTAAAGTAATAAATAGCTGTAAGTGTGTTCTTATCTTACCTTCTGAAAATGTATGAAATATTCCTCTGTACAAATCTTTAGTTTGACCCTGATGAGATTAACTCCTTGGTATTAAGAATTAAGTATTGATCAGTTGGTACCAAATATCAAATTTTTGATACCAAGTAGTAATAATAAATATATTGAAACACACAAATACAAAAAAAAAAAAGAAGTTGAAATAATAAAAATCAGAGTCAGATATACTTGTTGTAGTACCCTGTCGTGTTTAAGATGTAATTTTTGGCCCATTGTCACAATTTATGTGAACTGATGCTAGATGTTAAGGAAATAACCCATTTAAAATACACTGTTTGGTTTATAGATACCATATACAGATAAACACAATAATATCAAATCCTCCCTAAATTAAAGTGCCAAACAGCGGGACACGCTGTGTTCTCTCCAAGTAAAAGCCTTCAGTCATATAAAGTGGTGTAATTAGGTTTTCTCACAACAGCAATAATATGGATCTTAGCTGAGCTTTACAAAATGCATCAGCTAGCATGGCAGGCTGGAGAAGATGTGAATATGTGATAACCCAACACACACACACACACACACACACACACACCAAGCAGCAAGCATAACCGTGTTGTTAGAGACAATAAAACCACGGCTGCTCAATATCAATACAGTAAAAAATCAGCACACACAGCAAAGCTCGACGGAGGGTTCCTGCATGGTAATGATCTTAGTCTAAGTGCCTAACTGAGTCATCTCCACAAGGCCTGCTTTGACAGCCGCACACCTCCCACATCTCCCGTCTCAGCAGCCTCTGGGTGGGGCTAATCACTCCGTAGCTTCATCATCGGCTGGATGACAGCTCGGGCTGTAAAGAGGCTTCGGCTGGAAGGTGTGGCTGCTGCAGCAGCGCGCTGTAAACACACAGGGCTTGTTTTCTAGAGATGAAAACAGCCACGCGATTTGACAACAAACAGCATGTTTGACAAAAGCCTTTCAGAGAGGAATAAAATTTTGCGTCCTTTCAGCAGAGAAGAATCCTCTCTGACGGTTAGTTTATGCTGATGATGACATGAAATGGCTGACGGACATCTTTGCCGTCCTGTGTTGACCTGCACAATCCCCTTCACCTGTCTCAGAGGCAGCGCAGATCTCCAGCTGCTGCTTCTCACAAAATATCATGTGCAATTTCTTCTTTAATACAGCTTTAAAGGACCATTCCAGCAATTTTGCATGTTTAAACCCAATAAATACTACCCGCATATACATTACTTTAGTGACAACCAATTTCCAAAACAAAACTGCATTTTTAGTTTTCGTCATTTTTGTTATTTTGCTGAATCCCATAATCTTTCAAAATGAAATGTTCAGGTGATACACTCAGCTTAACATGTATGTCCACATATAGAAGGAACAGTCAATTTTAATTTCTTTGTGAGAGCCATCTTCTCCTGGGACTATAGGGACTATATTCTCTGGTGAAGACATACATTGTCTTCTGTGCAGCTCTGTGTTGGACCAGTTGAATAAAGTTACGTCAACAAAAACCTAATAGACAGTGTCTGGTATGATGGATTACTGATCTCAAGTGTGTTTTAAGTCTCTACAAGTTGATTTTAATTTGGAAGGTAGAAAAAAAAATTTAAAATTTACCACAGCAGTAGGAAATTTTTTAGGAGATGCTCTCAGTAATGTAGCATGTATGTGGGTTGTGTATATTGGGCTCAAACATGCAAAAATCGCTGGTACTGTCCTTTAATTCCCAAGTGAAAGTTCCAAGATACACAAAAAACAAAACACAAGTAATGACTTTGTCATTTCTTTGCTGTCCTTTAGATTGTTGATGCATAGGAGGGAAATGCCCTCTCATCTCTCAGGGCAGTGCACTATATATAAATTTAATTCTCCAAGTAAATTAAGATTGATCACCACAGCTTCAGGCCACAATCAGCATCCATGATCTAATCAGGGCCGGGTCCTAGACAGAAAAGGATACTTCCATAAATAAAAACCATATGAGAGCCAGCAAGTGCCCATAACACTGGGGGGAAATTTGATTACCCTCCCGCTCTCCACAGGTGTGCTTTTAGCCTCCTACCTTCCCAGCCTGCCNGGGAAATTTGATTACCCTCCCGCTCTCCACAGGTGTGCTTTTAGCCTCCTACCTTCCCAGCCTGCCGCTCTGATATAACGCTGCGATATGTGCATCCTCTCTTGTTTTCCTGCAGTAAGGCTTTTACATCATACTTGCATCAGCGAATGCGAGCGCCGCACGCACGACTAACAGCTAAGCAGGCGATGCCCATGGAAGCCTGGCTGAGGAGGATCCCAGTGAGACAGGATCTGTCAGGAGCTCCTTGCCCAGCGACACCCTGGGTAATAAATTACCCAGAATTAACACGTCATCCTGAGCTGCACACAGCAGCCGCACTCCACTCTCACCATGCTGCTTAATGGATCTATTAACCAAATGGATGCGAGGGTAGACTGCTGTCAGGGCTGAAATTCTTTTTCGATATATGGTAACAATGCAGGAGAGGGACTATGAGACCAGCAAAAATGTCAAATATCTGTTTGATAGACGTATTACAACAATATCTAAAATATACAAGAACATTTACATGTGTGCACATACAGTGGGGTCCAAAAGTCTGAGACCACATGTAAAATCTGTGATGTTTTCCATGTAAATGTGGAAATAATCAGAAAGTTTGACATCTCAGGAAGCTCTTTGGAACATTGTCAGATCATGCTGGGATAACTTGGCTCATCAGGTTTTGCACAAACTTGTGGAGTCCATGCCAGCTGGAGAGATGCTGTTAATAAAGCAAAAGAGGGGCATACCAAATACTAAGATATTCTGACATTCATACCAAATACTAAGATATTCTGACATTCGCATACAGTTTTCAAAGATTCAACTTTTCACTCAAATTGTGATGATATTATGATTTGTAATGAAAAATCTTGTATTAAATTCAAAAAGAATGCAAAATAGAAGCATTTTCACATCGGCCTCAGACTTTTGGACCCCGCTGTACATAGTGCAGTAAAAATTAACATCTGTCATGTATAACGTTCCTTCCTGGTTATGATGCACAACATCACATAGTGTCGTGAGTATTCTGAATTATTGATATTTTGTTATGAGTGTGAAAGTACATTTACTTATACTTAAGAACAATTTCAACATGTCAGTACTCTACTTCAGTATTATGATATTTTAGAGGCAACAATGTATATTTTACTGTGTAAATACTTGTATTATAATTTGTAATTTTTATTTAATTGGGACAATACACATTAATATACAATCAGATGTAAATATGTCAGATTTAGCCAAAGTTGACTAATTTTCATCTGTATAATGACTAGTCCTCTATAATGACTAAAACCCTGAGTATTCTGACAACTACAAGCTTCCGTTATTCTCTCAGTTTGAGACTTTGAGCTGTGGGAGGGGCTATAATTTGCTTTTGGCAGCCAAGAATGATTTTAACAAGTCTTTTACTTTTGACACCAGATACTGCTAATTCTTGTGTAACCTCAGTTAATTAGAATTTGAATACAGGAATTTACTTATAATGAGCATATTCCCATCGTAGTATTACTACTGTACTTAACTGAATGATCGGAGTACTACCTTCTCCACTGTGGGTTTCACATCTGAAGAACCATCGGTGCTGAAGTAGCTGTGATCAGACTGGAAATCTGTGCAAACAAAAGCAGGAAGATAAAATGACAGCGTTTGTCTAAGCCACCTGCAGCGCTCTGTGTGTCACCCGTTTGGGAATCCTTCGGAGACGTGCCTCCGCGGCCATTAAAGGCAAACTCTCCTGCTGATGGGTGTCACTGATAGCGGCAGATATTTTGCTGAAAATGCCAGTCGTACAGCTTATATCTCTTCAGCATCTTCGGCGCCCAACCAGTGCTCTGACGTGCTGACAGCGTGGCACCACAGCACGAAACCATTTTGACCAGCGCTCGCTCATCACAAAAGGTAAATACAGATAACAGAGACGCTCATAGAGTGTCTTTGATTTTTGGCCTGTGCTGACACATTTTTTCCTGTGACACAGCTGATAGGATTTGCTGAAATGAACACTGATATGGCAGAAATGTAACGCTGTATGGCACATTTGACTGCATTACGTTCAAAATGTCTATTTTCTCATGATCTAAAAGTGTGGACCACACTTTCAATAATCCCCTCTGCTTCATCTTCCTGCCTTTCAGATGGAAGTATTATTTCCCCCCCAAGCTTCACGGTTCCTTTTCTTTCCCTTTATGCATATTTTGAGTGCACCAAGAAGAAACTAGTCCTCTGGTGCGACAATGAAATTTTTATAAGTGAGGAAGCATGAGACCTAAAAAGCATGAAACTATGAAATTTAAATAATAAAACCGTATTCAAGTTTGCTGCAAAGAAGTAATTTCAATATAAGACACTGCTTCATGCACAAACCGGAATGAGATCAACTGCCAGTAAGCTCAGACTGCACTTCCTGTATATTCTCTGCAGTTTAGTCTTCCAACACATCCGCCTTCAATTCAGGGAGTTTTATAAATCCAACCCTCCCTGAAAGCAGCACAGAGAGGACTAGCATTTTAGTGTTTGCTGATCATTAATTGTTATGCTACATTATCAAAGGTCATTTGACAGTAATATATAACCTAATATCAATGATCATATCACCTTTACATCCATCATGTTATGGCCATCAGTAACTAGCAGTCTACTGATTTGGTAACCGCACATGTAATGCTAATAAAGCTAAATGCTAATATGTCTTAATTTCAGTGACAATTTCAATTTCAATTTCCTGTTCCAGTAACCTGTTTTCTGACTCTTCACTAAACTTTTAAAAAAAAATGCACCAAACTGATGATATCTCACGTAACAAAACTGCATAGGTATCTCTCGTGAATTTGCACTACTGAGGTAATTCAAAATAAAAGCCAATTTTCCGCCCAAGCACGCTCTCTGTGTTTAAGAATTCATTTTTCCCCCCCAAGACTGTACATCTAAGGAACCAAACCATGCAGTATGAAATCATGAAATTTTTCTGATAAATAGTTTTTGCTAAACTTTTCTTGAATTTAGCACATACCAGAAATGTGTTATGAACATGCTACCAGTCAAAAAAATTTTGGGGAAAATCAATCAATTGGAAATCTGCAAATATGGCTGTCTTCTAAAACACACAGATTGGAATTTCCTTACCATTTTGACTCAAATTACATAAAACACAACACCTGTTCTACTTGGTCTACTTATGAATAGTCGCAGTGGTCGTTGCTGAGGATGCCCAAGCTGCAAAAAATGATGAAATCCTCGTTGTCTCCCTTATAATAATATAATTAAGTCTTTGTGGACCTTTTAAGATGCTTTAAAAAGCGATAGCTTGTATAATTATTTCTGTCTCATTTGTGTCCAGTGTAGTGTTTTGCTACCTCAGAAACTAAACCCTCGATTGCACATGTGGGTTTGTTTCACATCCAAACCATGTAAACACGGTTATCTGACATGGGCCACTCACAAATAAATATGTAAAGAGGATCAAGAAAAGTGAATACAGACAAGAATCAGAATTGGTCACTAAGACCTGCAGTGTAAATGCAGCTTTTCTTGATAGAGTCAAGAGAGTCAAGTCAGTAAATAAAAACATGGTTTGAGCCTTGTGTTCCACTTATACAAATAGATCCTCTACCTTTGATTCCTATGTTATGGTCCATTTAAGGGACCATACCAACCATTTTACATGTTTTAGCCTAACATATTCAATTTCCACACACATAACGTTACTGACAATCATTTCCCAAAGGATAAAACCAATTTCAGCTTTCCTGATATTTTAATATCAAATATTCAAGCGATACACCCACCTTAAAACACATACAATACACCCTGCTAATGGTTACACAGCCTTATAAAGTCAAGATTGTTTAAATTTTTCAATAAATCCAATTCTTTTGGGACTATATTCCCTGTTGGAGACATTCGCTCTGTGGTTTTTTATTGCGCTTAAATGCTAAAACTACAAAACTTCAAAAAAACAAAACAAAAAAAAAAAACAAAAACTTGAATACAGGTCTTGTTGGTGATGATGGATTACCTATTCCAAGAACATTTCAAGTATCAACAAGTTGATTTTAATAACGTACCAGAATTAACTGAAACCAATGGCGGTCTGGAAGGTAGGAAAAACATTTTTAATTCACCACTCCAGTATTATGCTTTGGGAAATGATTGTTGGTAATGTTACATGTATAAAAATTGAACATATTAGGCTCAAACATGCAAAATGGGTGGTATAGTCCTTAAAAGGTAAATGCAGTGCAAACAGAAGCCATTAGTGCATCGCAAAAAGCAGACAGAAAGCCAGTGTTCAATTCAGTAGTAGAAATTCAATCTGCATTCTACTGGTCCTGCAACTTTTAGCAGTGAGAACACTGCAGCAACTCATCAGACTGGTTTAGTTGGTTTGGTTTCAGGGAGAGATCTGCACCTCTAGCAGAAGGATATAAGATTAGGGAAATCAACTTCCACCCCAGAGAGATCGGGCAAGTTTTTCTACAAGACAGATCCCCTTCATGCAAGCTAAGATTTAACTGAGGCTAAGCTAGTTAGCATGTTTGTTGTATCGGGTGCAAACTCTCACTGCAACCCTCATTCAATAAAACGCTGTGTTCTGCAGAAGTTCTCTCCAGTCATTCTTTATCTACGCGAACAGATCAGCCAGAGTTGGTACATGTCACCTCATGGATGTCTAAGCAGCTCTCTGGTTTATCATATTTATCACAGCTGCTTTAAAAATGTTTTATCTGAGGTAAACTCCCCCTTATCACTGATGAAAGTGAGGAGAGGCGAGCTTCCACAGAGAGGAGACCCTCTCAAGTGTGCCCATTGTCTCCGCTTAAAGTGGGGTCAAGAAAGACCATATTGAGCCACGAGGAGGAAACTTCACCAAAAAACAGCCACTCTCAACCCGCCATACCACACAGCACAAAGACAAGCTTTATCCCCCAAACTTAAGGTGCTCTCTCCTCAACCTCTCATGAAGCGGACTAGCTTAAAGTTTAATGGGAAACCTCACACAGAAGAGAGGACTTTGTAAGAAAAGCTAAAGTAAGCCTCGCTGTGGATCTGACACGGTGTGTTAGGCCATATTTTACTACAGAGAGATTTGGAGGTATGGGAAGATGTGAATAAAAACACTGAACAAATAGCACTTAATTGAGGTCAGGGTGATTGAACACTGCAAGGCTAGGCTGGCTTTAGCATAAGTTCCAGATGGCAGGCTGTTATTTCACTGTGCCCTGCTAATGCTGCAGGATTCGATGCTGGTAACCTGAGTGTCCCCTGGGCCCCGCGGCTCCTCCGCCGCACTGAAATCAGGGCCAAGCTCCCGCCGCTGCCACTATGCAGCTTTACTCAACTTCGGAAGGGAGAGTGTTTGGCTGGGGCAGCGGAGGAGGGGTGTGTGTGTGTGTGTGTGTGTGTGTGTGTGTGTGTGTGGAGATGGGGGTTGTGCAAGAGTGCTGGAACAAAGCATGTTAACACCCGCTCTGTGTTTAACAAGTTTGGAAACATGCAGGGTTTTCCTTTAAATCCTCATTGGAGGGCATTTCAGGGCTCTTTGACAGCAGGAGAGAATCCCAGAGTTTATGCTCGTCTTTCTTCTCTCTCTCGCTCTCTTTCTTTCTTTCTTTTCTGCCTCATGTTAAACTCACTGAAACACCCTCATTCTGTCATGAACATATGGTTCACATCAATATCTCTCGGCAATAATTCCTCCAAACATTCGTAAGCAATGCAAAGATCGATAAGGTGTCGCTGAAAATGTTTTTGCTGGGAATTCCTGTAAGACCAGTTTTGGGTTTCGTTGAAGAACAGAAAAACCCTTCCTCTTTCTGCTGCTGTTTCCTTAAAAATCATCCAACCAAACTAATTAAAAAGTAATTTGCATACAAAATGTAAAGTTTCCCTCTGCTTTTCTCTGATTATAGGCAGGGAAAGACTCCAGCTCCCTGTGATCCTAAACGAGAATAATCAGGAAAAGACAATGCATGATAAATATTTTATAATCATATTAAAAAAATAGAATTTGCAATAGAAACAGCTTAATTTAAACCACATTAAAAGACCAAAACAAAAATGCCTTTTAATCAACTAATCCACATGATGGAAGAATTTGAATTAATTTACTCTATAGGGCAATTCACACCGGACAAGCAGCTTATTATGTTGGGACATGTTGTAATTAATCAATCTGCCTCCAGCGTTTGTGCTTCCTGAAATTCATTAACATCCAGATGCGATAATAATATGTTTAATTTATAAGACTGCTAAAATTACAGGGAACAAATGTTAGGGTGATCACAACATCTCTGCAAAATAAAAGATGAAATAAAAAAAAAAAACATTAGGTCCTTTGATTGCGGATTACAGAGAATAAGAGCAAAGAATATTTGAAGTTTAACCGGCTGAAGTCATAGCTAATCAAGAAAATGACAAAAAATAAATAAATAAAAAATAAAAAAAAAAAATAGAAAGTTATTTATGTTTTACTTAATTTTAGAAATTTATCAGAATTCTAGAAAATAAAAAACATCTGCAGTGGGAAAAAAATCTTATTTAAAAATTTCTAAAACAAACTTCTAAATTCCAGAAAATTTTTGATTCTCTTGAAATTTCAAAACAAACAAAAAAAAAAAAGTCACTGATTCTTTGATTCTAGAAAATTTGGCACAGATCTTCCACTGAAGCATCTTCTGTCACCGAGCTCTGCCAGCGAGCAAAAACAGCCTCTCCGCCACATTAATCAAGTTGATTAATGCTAATAATCTTTCATTTTGCTGGGTCATTTGCTCTTTGACCTTAAGCACAAGGCACCAGATGAAGATGGTGTTCTCAGACATGATCCGGAGGCCTGACTGAGCCGCTTGTATCAGACGTGGGAGATTAGCGGATCAACCCATCACTCACTGATCATCACTCACACACCAGGCCTGAAGCAGGTTTCTGCAGATCAATAACCTGTAAGAACGAACTGCATTCTGTAGAGACACACATGTACATTTCTATCATTTAAAAAAAAAAAAAACACCCAATCACGGTATCACTTTAACAAATTAAAGCACATAATACTAATACCTTCCACAATCTGCACTTCCTCCATAGAGTTAATGCATAAGCCACCTTGCTGCTTCTCTCTGCGCACTAATTAATAAATGATGCAGCATTAATGCAAACCAAAGAAAAGAGCAGCTTATGTGTGAGAAAGAAAAAAAATGTCTGTACGACGATGACTTCAGATCATTAAAAGCCAAACTGTGTTGCCCTGTTTCTATGCTACACTACATTTTTGTTTTTTTTTTTTTNTTTTTTTTTTTTTTGTTTTTTTTTTGTCGATTTTTCAACAATCTCACAGCAAAAATTAAAACCATCCTCAGAAGAATGAGTCAATATGACTCATACGCCTTATTTTGCGTCGACCCAAGTTGTGCAACAAGCAGAACAAATAGCGATAACTATTCATCTGTTAAAGCTAATACCAGCCGATAATATGAATGCTGCACTGTATCAGTTACAGGATGGCGCTTCTAAGAAAATTACTCCACTAATTATTACTGACTTGGTTTACTGGGCAATTAACTATGACTGATTAGTCACACTGCAAAATGATCTGATGTCAGCACATTGATATCCACCTTTGATTCTGCTGTTTTTGTTCTTGTTTGTGTGACTTGGTGTGATTTCACAGCTGAAAATCGGAATTTTTTTGAGATTTTTTTTTATTCTTTGTTGTATGCGTTATGCTCTTGAGCCACCTGGATTTGCACAATTTTTAATTTAATAATATCTGTGAGTCTTAAACTTAAGGTGGAAATCAAGTTCAGTCCTGGATTTTACTGAGTCATCCTTGATAATAATACTAATACTGAACCTATACACCATATACCATTACTACTGATGCCAGGTGAAAAAAAAAAAAAGTCCACAATATAATCTAAGAAAAACAATTTCTCCATGCACTTTCTTTGTTGCCTATGAAATGGTGCTGAAAAGGCTTAATGAACATAAATCTCACAGAATAACTTCAGACCATATACAGCTGCATGTAATCCAACAACTGAAATTTAAAAAAAAAAAAATGAAAACCATCAAAACAGGAGTTAAAGGCTTTCCACCTAACAGCAACAAATAATCCCAGGCCGGGCTGCTGCTCCGTAACACAGTACAGCAGATTCCTTTACTATAATATTCTCCTGAGTCAGCACAATGGCTGCTCTCCCAGTGCTAATCTAAATCACATAAGCTCCGTCGCTGTTTTCGCTTCTGTCCAGGCACGTATGGAAACAGATCTCCACTTTCAGCCATGAAGGCACAAACCTGGAATACTGAAAAGTTTCAACCAAAAATATCACCTGAGTCACAGCAGCGTCATTCCAGCCTGAAACAACCTTCACCTGAGAGGTTTTTTTTTAATACCTTCTCCTCTTTCACACTTTCCTTCTTCACTTTGCTTGTTTTCTTTAGCACAGAACTCAACACCAGCTCTATTTCAAATATCAGCACGGCAGATATACAGTGTTGAGACAAGCATGTCTTAATAAGAAAATTCTCATCTCTTAGAGTCATCTGGTCTTTATTGTTTCTGGAAGTTCTGCGGCGAGAAATCGCTGCAGATAAACAAAGCCGCTGACGTGTATAAGATATCTTCTTTAACCTCAGGAAAAATTCTTTCCTTCATGAATAACCCATTTTTCTGTGTCCGTACAGTACATCTGATACTCTATCTGTACGCTTATTATGGGAAATACTTACCTTAAGGTTACTGTAATGGAGAATTGTAAACTGATGCAAGCAATAAATTAATCAATAATCCAACCAGCCAGTTAATCAAGCAATTCATTAGACAAATATAACCTACATGAACATCCAATTATGTCATCTTTAGACACTAAGACCCCTTCACAGCTTGCATTAAAAGATGGTCTTGTATCAAGATATGTTATCTGGTTAATAACATCCGATATCAGGAATTGCATTAAAAAGTGTCTCGTTATCTGGATTCTAGCTGCATTGTGATTGGATCTCAGATGATGGATCGTTGGACGAGTTTCATCCATTTTTAAAGCTTTTAGTGTGTGTTGTCGCTGTCTATGTTCCAGGTGCAGACTATTTACGACAGGTCACAACTCCTGATTCAAAATAACTTTATGAATTAGAGTGGCAGGTTGACGTTTTCAACTTCTGACTGAGATCCAATCAGAATGAAGCAGATTATGTTCTGATTGCAAAGCATTCTGCATGCATTTCTACTTTGCTTTAACTTGCATTTTCCCATATCTGGATAACATATCTGCATACAAATCTCATTTTAATGAAAGATGTAAATGGAGCCTAATTGTGAGTATTGCAAAAGTCATGCATTTGTAATATTAAAGGACCATACTGGTGGTTTTGCATGTTTGAGCCCAATAAATACAACTTACATATACAGTATGTATCTGCCAATCATTTTGCAAAATATACTACTAGAATAGTACATTTTTATATTGTTTTTCCTATTTCCCTAATTGTTTTCAGGTCATTCCAGTGTGCTATAAAAATCAACTCGAACAACATGAAACATGCTAGAGAAAAAATAATCCATCACAGCAAACAACATGTTCTCATTTTTTGTAGAAGTTACTTAATTAGATTAATTAATTAATTAATTACACAGAAGAAAATGTATGTCTCCGCCAGCAAATACAGCACCAGGAGAAAAGACTGCTTTCACCAAGAAATTAAAACAACTGTGCCTTTAACAATCGAGCGTGAACTGAACATTAAATTTTAAAGGTATCACCTGAACATCTGATTTTGAAAGGTTAGGCAGATTTGGCAAAATAACACAAAGGCTGAAATATGGGAAATTGTTGCCAGTAACACAACTGTATGCGTGTAGTATTTATTGGGCTCAGACATGAAAACCACTGGTGTGGTCCTTTAAAATAAAATTGTATGATGACAGCTTAAAATGCATCGTGAGTTGACCTGAGTTTAATGTAATACTTACTGGCAAAAACCTACAGGCAAGTGATAAAACTGAATTAACAGAGTGATTTATTATGTGTACAACATGTCACAGAAATGATGACTGCGACACTTTTTTGCCCTGATGATGATTTGCATACAACAGTGCTATCACTGTTCATTACCATCACGTTTCAGATAAAAACCCAGTCCTTTTAGCTGCAATAGCAATTTTTTTCCTGCTTCTGGCCCAGTTGGCCTGTGCAGAATAACTAATAAGTCCCACGTATGCTTCTAATTACTGTACAATCCAAACAGCATAAAAATAAGCAAGAACCAAAGAAATGCATATTTTACAATGAACCACAAAAACAAGCAGTTTCAAGTTGTTTGTTTTACACAACGCTGCATTGAACAATAAGAAGCCAACCAATCGAGGCGTGAGGCAGTGTGTGTGTGTGTGTGTGTGTGTGTGTGTGTGTGTGTGTGGCACAGTGGGCAGGAGGGAGAGGCAGAGATGTGCCACAGCACTTTGCCTCCTGATTAAAACAGTTCATTTTTTCATATTCCCCAAACAAATTAAAAGGCCAAGCTGAGGAAACAGTTAGCTAATTGACTTGCTTAACCTTAAGCTGACCAAATATCAAATATAAGTAGTAATTTTATACAAGCAGCTTAGCGTATCAGCTGATGTTTGCACTTCCACCTCCAGGGTGACATTTTCACACTACTTACTGCTACAAACTCGTTCAGTAGGACACGATTAAGGGACGGACAACCTCTGAAGCCTGCAGATCAGGTCTGAGGTCTCCAGATTGAGGGTCTTTAGATTGAGTTTGAATCATACAGTATCCAACACATATGAATAGCTGATATTTGCCATTAAAGGGGAGATACTATACAGATTTCCATGCTCTTCTTTTTATTTAAGTGTCTATTCTGAAAACCTTCCAATGCATTAATGTGCAAAAAACACAATGATCCCTTGCTGCAGCACCACTGTGCACACTGAGAGAAAACTGGCTGGTTTAGATGCTTTCTTTTTAAATGAAGGCCACTCTTGATAAAGCCCGCTCTGCTCTGATTGGCCAGCTGCATCAGACATGAGATAGCGGCACCAACACGCTGTAACAGAAGCTCGCCAAACACTTTCTCAATAACTTTGTGGGCGTGTCTAAACAGGTATGTAGGCGGGAAAGTTCAAATGTATTGCATCATGTTACATGTTACTTAAAGGACTAATCAAAAACGAAGCTATAGGTTTGTTTTACTGGATGTATTTCTATTGGCGTGAACCTCAAGTTTTGTAATTTTGACAATATTCAACACATCCTCTCAAATATATTAAAGTGTAAAAATGAGAGAAAATAATAAAAAAAAGCATAATACATTCCCTTTAAGTACAAGATTATCTAAACTGACAGAGAACTAAGATGCATTTATAAAGTATCAACAAGATCATGTCTTTTGGTAAATAAGACCTGTAACTAAAAAGCATAACTGCATGTTTGTTCTAATAGATACCCTGTGTATATTGAAGAATTCTCTATAATATTTGACCTGTAACATGCTAAATTGAGTTTGAAAACAAAGTTAAGGAATTAATGGTGCAGGAAACTCCAGGCCTTATTTTCTGCATAAAGTTTATGAGAAAAAGGAACTGGAAATCTGACCTGTGGATAACTGATTTCAGTGTTTTCAGACCACAAACTTTGGCTCTATTAATTTCCTGTAGCGGGAGTGAGATGGAGTCGTTTGTAAAATAAAAAAAAAAAAAAAAAAANAAAAAAAAAAAAAAAAAAAAATTATAAATCAATACCCAAAAATCCTACAATGTGAATTTAATAAAATGCACTCAGCCACCCGCATGTTTACTAGCTTACCAGTCTGTTCATCTGTTCTTAACTATCCCACAGTAAACACAGATCTTTTTTTGCAGTGCCACTTTATGGTTTTGTCTGACAGGCTGTGTGTATTTTTACATGAAATACTTTGTGCAGCTTTAAAGCAGAAGCTTGGGACTGAAAGAAGCTGTGAGGGCACTTGGGAGAGCCAGTGGGCTTGATGTGCATTGAGAAACTCTGTTGATATGGACTGCTAATGTGTGCTGTGGCAGCCCGTTACTTATTCAACAGTGTACATGTACTACATATCAGACAGCAGTAAAATGCTTGAACCTGCAAGCAGGATATCTGAAAATGCAAACTGGCTGTGAAATTAGGAATATGCTCTGTGATCCAAGGAGATATTGCATTATTGTGGAAAAGGTCATGTGCCTATGCAAAGGACCAAACCTTTTCTACAATGCTGAGTAAAGCAGCAAGACTCAGCTTATTAGTGTTTTCTACCCAAAGGTCATCCACTTAATCAAAGCATTTTAAATACTGTTGATATAATTTCTACAAATTTGAATATCGCCTCTCCGGAAATAAAAAGTGCCTGTTTAGTTTAAGATATTCAGGAATGTATCATATCACACATCTTGATGTCAAATTCAAAAATATGAGGTAAAATCAGACACAAACACTTTATAAGATGCCTGTTTTATTTCTCTGTGTGTATGTGTGTTTCTTGCTTTATCACTTATTTTTACTCAGCTCGGCAATGTGCAAAAAATTACACTTAAAATGTTAAAATGTGGGATTAAATAAGGATCTGCTTTCATAAAAACTGAAACATGAGCTCTGTCGGACTGATTTACAATAAAAGAGATGTGACATAAAGCCACTGCATCTTCCAGATTCTGTACATGCTGAATATTCTGCCAACAGCGAAAATCGAGGCGTTCAGTGTAGCACAACAAATCTATTGTTCGTTGGTTATCTGCTAAAAACCTCACAACAACCTCAAAAAAAAAAAAAAAAATGNAAAAAAAAAAAAAAAAAAATGTCACATGAAGTCTTTATGAAGCTCTAGTACTGGTGCTGCTTGCCACATCAGGATCAATATTCTACTTTTCTACAAACAAAAAGATGGAGGTCTTCGTCCCCATGGCAACATTGGCTGTGAACAGGCGGTTGCATTACTTGTTTTGACCAAACTCTGATCCTTTCCCCACTTATGCATCTGATTTTCATCCTGCCAGATTCTAAGCTGACCACTAGCACACGTAACCCAATAGGTTTTTACATCTTTAATAATATAAAATGATTATTTTTGTGAGCATTCAACAGTAGCATATCCTCTGAGGTTTTGACAAAGTGCCAGTGGCTCAGACTCACAGGGTATGTTGCTGCTGAATGATCATAAAAATAATCATCTTTCAGCTTTCCAAAAAAGAAAAACCCTCGATGAGAACATGCTTTTAGCTGTAGATGTTAGTGGAACACATGTTAGCTACAGCAGCAACGCAGCTAATACATGAGCTGCACATTAGACCAATGGTCGGATTATATTTGGCGTTAACTGTGCTCCCGCTATGCACGACGGCGGCTACAAGTATCCTGCATTTGTCTAAGTGTTGATCGTGCACGTCCTCAGGAAATAACACTACACTTTTGCAAAATGCAATACCAACAAAAACTGTGTGGGCAGCAATTGCTGCGTTTGCATCCAACTTATTTGCATTTTTAATACGCATTTCTGGTTATTCAATTAAAGGAAATGCAAATTGATGGCCGTTTCCATCACCTACGTTATGCAAATTATCTCAGAGGTGATTTAATTCTACATAAACTAATGTCCGCAGCACAACACACAGCATGGAGAGTTTAAATGAAACCTTGGAGTAGAAGAATATTTATTACAGCTCATATGCAGTTATACACCCCTTATAAATGCAACCAACAAGCTAGCGATGCTAACGATAGTGCTAACGTTAGCACTCTATAAACTTGTTAAATGTACTGAGTACCGTGTGTTGGGTGAAACTTTCAGTGTGGGTAAAACAATCATTTACGTGGCGTTTCAAGTTATTTGTGAAAAATTTATACGTTTTTCGGATACAACGAATAACGGATCCATTGTTCTGCAGGCGCTTGCTAACGATTACCTGCTCTTCTGAGGTGTGTGTGTGTGTATGTGTGTGTGTGCGTGCTCACCCGGCACGCCGCGTCCTTGTCTTAATGCGAATAAACTGTTTCCATCCACTTTAGTCGCATTTTGTCTTATGCGAACAATCAGTTGATCCACCTCTGCTAAGCGCATAAAGTTTTAATGTGCATTTTGGAGTTAATGTGAATTAACGGTGTTTCCATCCAGGCTTTCTAATGTGCATATTCATTATTCGCATNTTGGAGTTAATGTGAATTAACGGTGTTTCCATCCAGGCTTTCTAATGTGCATATTCATTATTCGCATAAAAATAGTTAGATGGAAACACACCTTATGGCAACTTTTGTCAGTGAGCTAAGCAGCAACATGACTATGGCAACCAGAAAAATGGCGGAAAGCTCCGAGGAGAAGCTAACTGGGCATGTCAGAAAGCGTCTCCAAAGCCTTGTAGCATTAGTCAAGCGGATTCTTGATTGCCTTTGTTTGAATCTGAACTAGTTTTTAAGGTGTTCTGGTGTTGACTAGTGATCATTTATGTTTCCCCACAGAGGACGTAGTATTTCATCACTAACACTAAATGACTAACACCAGTTACACTGCAGCATTATGTGCAGACATATGCATAGTTAACATCAAGTATAATGCTGATCTAAACCCTCATCAAAAATCCTTTTAATATATATTGTCTGTCTAAACAAAAAAATTTTTGGGTCCATTTTGTTGCTTGGTGGTGTATTTTTATTATTCCTAGAACTAGAAGACGCAGCACATCAAGATTTCCCCCAAAGCTACAACAGAACATCCCAGCAGAGCATTTTCTGCTCTCTCTCTCTCTTCCAAACGGTAAATTTAAAGTTTGATAAAAGCCTCAATAGACCAGTATGCAACGCAGCGACAAGATAAGAGGCCAGACTTCCACTTTAGACTGACTGACTCTGCTGCTGCTTTCACCGTTCCTCACGCTGCAGACACGGGCGACTCGCATCTGAACTTGGCCTCAGAAGTCTGAAATACATCTGGAAAAAAAACAAGGGAGGCTGAGGGAAAGCAGCCGATGATATGTAACCATAATGTCACTTTTCCACTGGCACGTGATTCATACGTGTTGATCAGCTCAATGTGCGGTCCTGCAGGTTCCAGAAATGCTCCGTGGGTCCATCTTTTACTAGTTTTTCACATATGGGAAATATAGTTCTATATTATTGTTCTTATTTTTACCCAACATATTTTCCGTCTTTTCCATCATATTGAAGCTCTAATTATGTGTTTATTTAGCATCAACGCTCAAAATGTCATAAAGCTTGACAAAAATAAAATCCTCACACCGCATTAGCTTGATCACCAAGGTTATTGTCTAATTACTAACACCTTTCTTAATAGAATCTCGTCTAAGGCTACATTTGGATATTTTTAGCCGTGCTTTGCCAGGGAATTAGTTTCAAGTATTGCAGGCGAGAAATGAAAGAGACAACACAGACAGGAGAGCACTCATTAAAGAAAGAAGTGCAGGCACTCACGGCAGTTTCAACAAACCTCTAACCTCCACACTTCATCAAGGTAAGTAATTCCTTTTTTGGAAACACAGTTGGTGCTGTGCCCACATCGCAGGTTGCGATCATGGTTGCTCAGCGCGGTGCAGTGCAGAAATCCAGCCTGATTAATATCTGCCATTAGAGGATCCACAGGAAATCTGAGCAGGCAGAGAGGACACAGCAGAAAATAGGCTTCACATTCAATGAGAACATTTTTCCTTTAATATTAGTTGCTTTACTGAATTGCTCAATAGGTAGACGTCCGAGCCAAAAGGCAAAAAAAAAGAGAGAAGAAAAAAAAAACAGCCAGCAATAACAAAATGGTAAGAGCAAAAGCACAGACATTTTACTGTGTCACCATGACCTAAATTTGGAAACAAGCTGACTTTAAGTTTTATTCATAACACTATTAAAACTAGAAGGGCACTCATTTGATCACATATCTCTGCCAAAGCAAATCCAAATTCAAACTATTGATAGCTATGATCTAAATATGTCTGATTGTATTCATTGAGATTTGTGTGCTGCTTTGGAACAAACTGACCAAAAATATCAAAACCAATGGTAAAATGTATTTTAAAAACCTCCGGGATCTGCTCTGACATGTAATGGCTTCTTCCTGCCTTTCCACACCAACATATGTTAAGAACTTCCTGAGTAATCCTGCTAACAAAACAAACACAAAACAGATGCAGGCTAAAATCTAACTTTGGCAAAAGTAATGACTTACACCTACATCATCCAACACCAATCTCTGTCAGGTGTCTCATTTTCTTGCTGTTGCCTGCAGTATTTATTTGTCAAAGTCAGAGCTCCACTGCTGACTGCTGACACCTTTCTGTAGAGAAACTGGATGAGTTACCTGCCACGTTACTGACAAACGAGAGGTTATGCATTTCTTGATGTGCAACACAGCAACACAGTGGGTAAAAGCCAGCTGACAGTTCATGGAACACGCTAAATACAATTGCCTTATTTAAGCTCTATTGTTAAGGTGTTGTATTGCTTTACCGACTCCGTACAGTAAATCCTACAGAGACTATAAATCAAAAAGATGGAACATTGCATTACATGTTGCTGTAGCTGACATACAAGCATTACTTCTCAATGGAAAAGTCAGGTCTGTCAGGTAATTACATGGACAGTTAAAGGTATTATTATGACCTTCTATCTATGTACAGTACAACCTGTATGGCGCATTTGGAATTGTTCGTCTTGAGAACTAGTCAAGGTAAATATTCCCCGAGCTCTTTAATATCACGGGTCGACCTGCTGTGTATTCAGCTGCCACGACTCCCTGATCCATACAAAGACCAGGAATAATTGGTCTAGTCAAGTTTTTCCCGTTATACTACTTTGATGTTTGCTTATACAAAATGTACGATAAGTTTATAGAGATTTATGCTACGTTTTGACAGCTTCATGAAAAATTGCTTATTCTAGAAATAACCTAGTTACAAAGAACCACATAAGCAGTTTTGTTTCACATTCAACCCACATTTGCAAATACGTTTATGGACGAGTGGAGTTTAAAAAAAAAAAAAAAAAAAAAGGGAGCCGAAGATGTCTTTATGATGATGTTATCAGTAAAACGTGTACATGCAGAGAGTTTGTTCTTACGGAGTGTCTTTGAACTGAAATGTAGCACCTGATCTCAGGCTTGAGGGATTCAGCAAAACCCTCCTACAAGCAGAAAGATTTTTGTCAGTGAATTAACACCTTCATCTTGAATCTTAAATAAACTACTTAACATTAAAGCTGCTTGATTTTACACCTCACCACGCAGGAATTATCTCCTCTCTGGTGTGAAACCCATTAACATAAATGGTTTGGATGCTGCCATAAGCTAAGAGAACAAGACTTTGACAGAAATCATTGCCATAATGATATGAACTAAATCATTGTCTGAATGTTAAAGCACCATACTGCATCTGTTTTGTTTTGTTTTGGTTTTGTTGGCATGTTTGAGCCCCATATACACAGGCTGCATGCATGTTATATTTCTGATATCTCCCAAAACATACTATGGAGTGGTAAATATTAGAATTGTTTTTTCGACATCCCAGATTGTTGCAAAAACAATCTGGGATGTTTCAGTTCATTCCAGTACACAACAAAAATCAACTTGTAGAGACTTGAAACATGCTTGAAGTAATCCATGATAACAAACATGATTTCTATTTTTTTTTTTTTTTTTTTTTGAAGTAACTTTATTTAACCGGTCCAACACAAAACTGCATAGAAGAACATGTATGTCTCCACCAGGGAATATAGTCCCAGAAGAAGACGGCTCTAACAGAGAAAAATGACTGTCCCTTCTACATTTGGATGTATGTGTTAGGAGGTTAAACATTGAATTTTAAGGTGTGTGTATCACCTGAACATTTGATTTTGAAAGATTAGGGGATTTGGNAACATTGAATTTTAAGGTGTGTGTATCACCTGAACATTTGATTTTGAAAGATTAGGGGATTTGGCAACGTAGCAAGAAAAATAAAATACAGTTTTATGTTTTATGAAATGGTTGTCAATAGCATAACATATATGCAGGTAGAGGTAGTATTTATTAGGCTTAAATATGCTAAATCACTGGTATGGCCCTTTAGCATTGGTAGAATGCCTATTCAGGCCATTAAAGAGAATTTGCATTTGGTTCAGCAATAAAAATATGCGTTGAAGGTAAGAAATGACATAAAAATGTGGAATGAAACTATGCTACAGTCTGGTGGCTTTATGAAATATTCTTTTCATTTTGATGTTTGATGAGTCTGAAAGTGACAGGAAACAGTTTTTTGGAGTCCTAAAACTGTTTTGGATTATAGAGAGGCTCTGTCAAAAAGCAGCAGTATTCTCTTTTGCCAAGCCTGGTTGTTTTTAAGTTTTTAAACTAGGAACTTTTCCTAAAAGGAAAACATCAGTCTAAACTGATTTTCAGACAGATTTTTGTCTGAACTACACATATTTCCAGCAGCTACAACACACAGATCACCACAGCTGACGGCTTAAACAATGTCATCTCATAGCACTGAAAGTTTCTACTAATAGAGAGAAATGGGAAAAAATGCAAACAGGCTGCTAATTATGCACCACAATTCCTCAAAGAGAGTTATTGTGTGTTTTTCATTTTTTCTTTCACTTTTCACCCATTTTTAAATATTCAAAATCCACAACGGATGTATCGATGCAGATACGCGAGAACAAACTGGTTGACTGTAACAATACTATTACCTGTATCTTATGATACCTGATAAGCTGAAGCATTATTCATGAATTCTCCATGTAACTATTGTAATGATTCTTTTCATTTAGCAGAATGTGCTGAACAAGTCGAGTCAATTTTCTTGTCTATTTTTCGTTGCTACATTTTCTCGTGAATATCAACATGGCTTTCAAGGATGTCTCTGAAATAGTTGTTCTCAGTAGAAACAATATCCGTGTGAATTGAGGAACATGAAAGTCATACGAGTGACATGTATTCATGCTTCTCAGTCTTTGTTACTTGCAACAAGTTCATCTCGGCAACGTCAGCACCAGACAAAAGAACCTTCTGTGTCGTTGGTTCCATTTACTCTTCCAGCTAACACAACGTTCATTACAGTGTCAAAACCAGATTATAGTGTCACAATATGTAGCATAAGAGAAAAAGGGAAGGAGAAGGAAATATATGTTGATGCAAAAATCCATCTTTAATCCAACAGAAGCAATAATGAAGTGTGTAAAAAAACACTTCAGGTCAAGCAGCGATGGACTCAACATTCAAAATCTCAACCACACAGTTTAATTTCAGCTGTAAGAGCCTCATGCAAATGAAGCTCAAAGTTGCTGAAAGCTGCACAACAAACATGCTAAACATTGCAGTCTTTATGATAATGCAACTTTAAGCAGCAACAGCTGCAAGAACAATATGGTGACCAGATATAGATCTACATGTGCATGTGAGCTAGACGAGCCGGAACAGCATGTGGTTTACATAAGCAAATTTTATGTTTTTATTGTGTTCTGAAATAAAACTTGTCTTACAATAGATGAGGACACCTAAACTTTCATTGATTTTAGAGCATTTTTAACAGATATGTGCAAGACATTTGTGTGTGTGTGTGTGTGTGTGTGTGTGTGTGTGTGTGTGTGTGTGTATATGTATATATATATACATATACATCAACTTGTCACATTTTACAGTGCACACACAAATAAGTAAATTTATATATATACAGTACATATATATAAATTTACTTACTATATATACATATACAGTACATATATATAAATTTACTTGTGTGTGTGTGTGTGTGTTTGTGCACTGTAAAATGTGACAAGTTGATCTTACTTAAAAAAAAATCTAGGAAACCGATTGCTTGAAAAGGTAAGTAAATATAACTATTAGTCTTAAGTTGTGTTTAATATATGTCTACTTGAACTTAAGAATATATAATTATACTTACCCTTTTCAAGGCAATTGGTTTCCTAGATTTTTTTTTTAAGTAAGATCAACTTGTCACATTTCAGTGTGTATATACTCTATCCATATATACAGTGTGTGTGTGTGTGTATATACACACACACACATTATATATATGGATAGAGTAACTCACATCTGGCCCTTTTAAATGATATATTTCATTCTAAATTTTTATATTCTGTGTCGTATGTTTAGTTGGTTCTTAAGCATTGTTGCTTTTTTTTTTTCGTAAGAGAAGTTGCTTTGTGACTTTGACTTCACTGCAGGCTGCAGGTAAACACAGATATATTTCTGGTCATTGTACTTGTCCTCACATTTTGAACTTGCTATTGTAGAATCAGTAAGTTCATACGCCTGTTAAAACTTCTGTTATGCTCACATTAAGGCAATAAGTCGACTTTTTCAAATGTCATGTAATCACCATAAATGTATTGAAATCAGCATAAAATAAATAAAGTAACAGACTTATGTGATTGTAAACCAATTTTTTCAAGCATCTAAACATTAGGATTGGAGGCATTTCCTCACCTGGCAGACTCACCTCATACTTATTACACATACATGCAACGTGTCATGTATATTTGGTGAACCGAGGAATCCTATTAATTCTCTCTATGTATACGTCTTCCTCATATTACTGCTTTAATCAGAGTACAGACAAGTAATCAGAGTAAAGCATGTAAACATGCTGACTATCTTTTTGTCTGAGATGTTCTAACTCGCTACTGCTCCTGTTCTACAACAGACGGGTGTCGCTCCTAATCCATCACACTTTTCAGAGACGCCACGGTTACTTTATTTCTGTGATAAAAACTTTTATTTCATTGATTTTGTTGATGCAGATGAGTAACTGGCTCATTTCTGGTAGAAATTCTGGGACAGAATCATCTATAATTTCTGACATCATACATGATTTCAGACGGACGGACGGAGAGACAGACAGACAGACAGACAGACAGAGTCTATTTTCTGAGCAAGCAGTCAGCAGACTGAGCTTCTGTTTTGGGTGACAGCATGTTGAATATGAAAAGTGAAGCCTGTCACTAAACGTCATCTTATCACCTCTTTGTCATCTCATCGCTTCTTTCACAGCTCATCACATTGAAACTCAGTCTGTGACACGAGCAAACTGTTAGCTTCCTTGCAGGCAGGCTACTGGGCTTTATTAATATTTATAGAATAACAGCTTAAGGCCAGCCCCCTTGAGAGCTATCACTCCATTCTGCTGCCTAACACTTGCAAAATATATTGACAACTACTTTCCAGCACTCCCCTGCCCCCAAAAACCTCGCTAGGCAGGTGTGCAGCAGGTTTCAAAAACATGCCAGCTTTCTGCAGGAACAAAGGAACGACTTCCTTCCATTCCATTTAATAACTTGCACAGTTCTGGGAACTGAAGTCCTTTTCTAAAGTCCTAAAAGAAAATGTACAAGGTCTGTTATTGGGAAATGTTATTCCTGAATAACAAAAAACAGAGGAAGGATCATGATGTCGTGTTGCATGTCATCTTGGTGTCAGCCTGTTCTACTGCTGGAAGAACTCTGATGTCCCAGTTTTCAGTAAACGCCACAGCACAGATTGAATCTTCTCATGTCTCTATCTTCATGTCAAACATGAAGAGCCCTGACACAGCGCGGCATGCAAAGGGTGAGTGTTTCCTTCCTGAGACCTTATCTGATTGCCTGGATTACTGAGACACTCACACAATATAGACCACAAAAGGATTTCATCACTCCTTTGGCCAAATAAACGGTTCCAGAGCCGCCGTGATGCCGCCGCACAGGCCGCACCGCCCACGATATCCTGCTCGCTGTAGCAAGCGTGCTCACCAAGATTACTGCGCTAGTTAAATTAGCTTTTAAATCCTGATGGCTGTTGGGGAGAATTGTACCATTTTTCTTTCTAAGGTAGATATACTGTATAATCAAAAAGATTGAATGATGTGTTTTCCACCATGATGGCAAGCAAGTTTTAAGTTTAAGGCACAACAGACCAGAAAGTGGCAGTCGCTCCATCAAACAAGAACAAGAGACTTTCAGTTTCATGTTCCATTTGAATCCAGCTCCAATTTGGTAAAATAACTTGATTTGTTAAGCGCCAAGTCAAATACATCTCTATTACAATAGAATCTATTTTCTGCCCTTTTTTTTTTTTTAATAAGGAGTTCCAAAAACCACTTCAATTAGAAAAATGGCATTTAGGTTGTTTAACATAATACAAAGATCATGTATCTTCTATTTTCTCAGAGTTTCATTTCTCTGAATGCTAAATTTTGAGTTTTAGTTTTTAATGTTAAGTTTTGCTATTTAAGCCATTTTACTCCATTCAGTGCAATAAAAATGCCTAAATATAGTCAACAGTGATTATGAAAAGATTCAGAGTCAATAAGCTGATTTGTTACTACTAAACTTCTACCTCTCTCAATTTTGTTTTCTTTGAAGATGTTCAATTTTTTTATTGGCATATGTCAAACTTTAATATTTGTACCCCTACGAATCCAGAATCCAGTATTTACAGTAACTGTAGCACCAAAACCAACGTGCACCATTTGTGGTTTAAAGCCAACCAAAAAACTATATATATATATATATATATATATATATGTATATATATATACATACACACACACCTCTCGTTAATTATGAAAAATATATCAAAATGATCCATAAGTTATTCTATTCTCTACCATTAGGGATGCCTATAGAATGAGCTGTAGGCAACTAGAAGCTGGCACCAGCGTAATAGAAAAACGACTCTCATATGAAAATGTTTTATGTCTTAAGAGGAGGTTTAATCAGCAAGCAGTGAGATAAGCTTTTGACTGTCTTGCAACATTTCCCTTTAATTTGTATCCCTTAAAAATACTTCTATCACAGCAATCAAAGCTCAAACTGAAAGAAATTAGCAGGAGATCTGACAGGAATCCAGCTGAAGTCAACCTTTAAAACGGTCTCTAATGTGGTTACAGTAAAAATTTTAGCGTTTCATCGTCCATGAAACCCTGAAATAATCAACACAGGAACACGTTCATGAGCTCGACTCTGACCAGCTGAAAGCAGCAACAGCAGTCTTGCTTATGCAGTGCAAACAACCAAATATAACCATGCTCATTAATATATTATGATTGTGTAAAAGATGCATGTTGTTTATCCACCAATCGGAGCAACGGTGACTAAATGAGCTCCATTAAACTACAACATATTTCAATAAAGTGTCAAATAACCAAGATAAACAAGGCAATTCTGATTAATCCAAATATTCATTGGGTTATCAATCAAACCCTGCTAAGGTTTTGATTCACACCAAAAGTTCACCAGGATCTAATTAATGCACATCATGAACAAAATACATTTTCCCATGATGCTACAAAACTTTGGTAATCATCTCTTAAATCAGCAGTCAGTCATGAGGTTTACCTGAGTTTTTGAGGTGAAAGGTAAGCCCAACCAATATTATCAGCCAATAATTGATTATCAGGGATTTATTGGTATCAACACATACAGTATGTTAGCAGACATAAAAAAGAAACTGAAGTACATACAAACTATAAGAGGAGCATTTTTCATTATACTTATCATACTTTTCATTATTGCAGTTCATGTTTTTTGTAATATTTCTGTTATTATGTTATTATTTATCATGTGAATTTTTCAGTTAATTTGTCACTTAAATATTCAAAATGTACTCTTATCTTTGTTTACTGGTTCTATCATTTTTGAAAATAAACTTTATGTGTGACTGTAAAATATCTCGTCTCAACTCTTAAAAAATTAAATTTGAAGGATTTTTGCAAAAAAAAAAAAAAANAAAAAAAAAAAAAAAAGTTTATATTATGCATTCATGTAAAAGAAACAGATTATTTACTGGATTTTTCTTACTTTCAAATATCTGTATCAGTATTGGCCTTAAAGATTCCAGCACCTGTGGGCTCCAATGGTATTCAACAACTTATGAATTTACTGAATTTATCGAGGCTCCTGGTGATGCGTTTGGCTCACAGCATGCGCATTAATGAAGCAACGCCAAAAAATTAATCTATTAAAAACCATTACTCACCGCTGCTATGGGGAAAACACCAAATTCATAGCTCATTTTTAAATCAGTTAAAATCAATTTTAAACAAGCTGCCGCCACACTCCAAAATAATCATTATTATATGTAAGTACGCTTCTATTGCTGTATATTAAAGACATAAATACAAAGGTTCTGACAGCGGCGCAGCCTTGATATCGTGCACAACAGCACCTAGCTGTAGTGCCTGAAGCCCCACTGTATACAGTTTGTTGCTTTTCCAACTGTAAATCACTTGGGTTTAATTACCTGCAAATTAACCGCTGTTTCACTATCTTGCATAAGATTATCCTGGTCATGATGAAATGCCACTTGGGAGGTTTGTTCTGATGGGAGGATTCAAAGATGCAGAAAATGTAACAGGCCACTTTGTTATAGTCTGATAGCTGCAACAAATGTGACACCTGTCAGCGAAACCGTGACCTTCACGCACCGTAAGGACTTCCTGTTATTCATGTCGCTTTAAGTTCAATGCGAGTTGTACCTCAGCCGTCAAATTACGAGCGTTTTTATCGAGTGTTTGTAACTGCGGTGGGCCACGGTAAACACACAACAATGTGAGCGAGGCCGTTTGCTGCAGTGCATTTAACTCCGGCGCTGTAAAACACACTGACCCACAGTGAGAGAGTCACTCTGTGAGCAGTAGTTGGGAACAGTTTGAAATGATCGGCCTCAATTTCTCTCCATCAGTGGGAAGTTTGTGTGTGCGCGTGTGTGTGTGTGTGTGTGTGTGTGTGTGTGTGTGTNTGTGTGTGTGTGTGTGTACGAGATGCACAATCTGACATAAAGGGCTGTTAGCCGCCAAAGCCAAATCTCTATTTGATGAGTCTGAGGTTCTTTTTTTATTTCTCGCTCAGTATGTTTACAGATCCATTAAAACTGTGATTCTAATCTGATTAAGACTTTTTTTTTTTTTTTAAATGCCACTTAAACATTAATCTGATTGAAACTGGTATAGACTATATTGTGTACTCTAAGTAACGGATTTAAAGGGTCATACACAGGCTTTAACTGTGAATAACTTCACAACACATTTGGCTTAGATATGACAAATATTCTTCATGGTGCCATATTCCTGCTATAGCTCTTATTTTCATGTGCTTTGATAAATGGTATATTTGCTAAACAGCAGTTTGTGCTGTGATAGCCCAGTACCTGACAGAGTTCCTGGTATCACTAGAATCATTTTCTATAGTTAACTCGCTTTAAACTCTCTTATGTGCGTTGCCTTTGGAGTCTGATATTCTGCGGTATTACATCAAGAAATTCCAAATGTTCTTTTATTGTTCTGCTTTGCTGTCTTGTTTCTCTTTTCTGATTTTCCTTTTTTAAATTGTCTGATAATTTAACTATTGGCAAGCATCTTCTGGAGAACTGTCCTGTTCCTTGGGTTTTTTTGCAGCTCTCCTTCACATTTACTTTTTTTTTCCCTGAAATTTCTTTTTTTTTTTTTTTTTTTNTTTTTTTTTTTTTTTTTTTTACTATGTGAAAACAAATAAACTAAACTAAACTTTGATACTGAAGCATTCTTCAAACAAGAGTGCTCCAGCACTTCCTGTTAAGTTTATATCTTGGTCCGATTGCAGAAACCATGCAGAATATCTGACTACGTCCAGGTGCTCAGGAAATCACACTTCAATTTATTTAGCTGGAAGCATTATCATGTGAGAATATGGTAATATTGTAAAAGAAGTGTTTGCATCACTAACTGCACCTGGTCCTGTAAAATAGCCTCATATTACTTGGCTGCCAACACAAATGAAAAGCAGTCATCAGATCTAACAACCCTCAGGAGATGACCGCCCATGCCATTACAAGTCCAGCACCAAGTTTAATGGTAGAACAAAGACGCCGTTATTCAAAGCCATATTCCTGTTCTGTTGTATGAGAAAGAATGAAAGCTAATTTCATACCACCTATAAGGCATTTCCATCAAAGCGGAACAGGTTTCTGTTCTTCCCAAACCTAATGTGGAACCGTTAGGGCATTTCGAGCAAAAGTAAATTGGGTTGGAACCAAAAGACGTTGGTTCCTGTTCTGGACCAGGAAAGCAGGACCTGAGATGGGAACCATGATGACATTACACATGGGTGTGTGTTATCCTACCTCAGCAAAAGTGAAAAACGTTGAAGCAGTTGAAGTGTGTTCAGTCGTCTGTGTAGCATCCAGACTTGGTTCATGTAACTCTGTTGAACTGTGGTAATAATTTTAGATGATAAAAAGCTTGTGGGTAAACAATGAGGTCGACCATCTTGCCTGTTTTCACTGATCCACTTCTGCTGCTACTTAAAAAAAAAAAAAAAAAANTAAAAAAAAAAAAAAAAAATTCCGCCGTTACTTCTGTTGGTGGCACAATGGTTCCCATACAAGTTGGTGCAAATGCAGGCTGGTTTGCAAGATGGCTTCTTGGTTCCACGGATACTGAACAGAACCATAGGAGAAACCAGAGCTTTTTGGGTGGAAAAGCACTAAAGAACCAGAACTCAGGATCTTTAGGCCCTTTTGCATTGCAGGAACCAGGAACCACTTTGGTTCAGGAACATTAAAAATGGCCCAATGGCCCACTCGACTCCCTGCTCACATTCCTTGCTCCACTCACATGTTCTAGTACATATGTGGTAGTTCTACATCGAAACTGTTTTTTTTTTCCAGGCATTTTGCTGTTGTCATCTAACTATAAAGCCAGAAATGTCCATCTGTCTTTCTGTGGCACCAATCACAAACCACCAACTCTCTGAAACCTCATGAGTGCACACAGCGTGCACACGGGACAAGCTGGGCTATTTTGAACCAAAACTCTAACCATAAAGACAGAAATCTTTGTCCATCTATCTGTAGCACCAATCTCTCAAGAGCCCGGCACAGTATAAAGTTAGAATTTGGCAGGTATAATGCTGAGGACCCAAGGACGTGCAGTGTCGCGTGCAAAGTTGTTTGGATAAGCGGTTCTCGAATTGAGCTGTGCGGTAAAAAGTAGTCCATGTGGCAGGATACACTTGGGCACAGCAGCATATGCTTTGCTCCACGGGCACTAATGGCAGGCTGCGGTGCACACCATAAAGTCCAGCCTGGTCCGAACACGCATGTTTTCAACAGCCACTGCACTAGTTATTATAAGCACAGCCAGAGTGTGTATCAGATCAAAATCGAAGGTCTTAACGTGCCACCTATAGAAGCAGGCAGCAGGCAAACAGATGTTAAAGCTGAATTCAGTATCTACATTTTCTTCACCCATCTTTCTTCCACATAGAAATCCGAGTGCTTAGGAGGAAAAAAAAATCAAGTGTTGCTGTCGTTTCTCCCTTGGGAGATAAAAGAAATGGTCTGCTAACTGGTAAGAAACTTTGCTTAAAAATCGGTTCTGCTGCGTAACATCCGAGAAAAGATCGTCTGCATTATTACTGCAGATGAAATGCACGATTAATGAGGTTAGACGCCAACAGCAATCACCGTAGCATGTTCTCACTTCAGCTATATCCTAACCTACTCTGAGGATGGTTCTGTTCTGTGAAATATTTTACATCTTAACAGGGCAGCTGTTACTGTTATGCTGCTGCAGCACCGAGAAGACAAGAATATATCAAAGTAGAGTCGCTAAGCTATAATGAGTACGACACCTGAGGATTGTTATTAGCTTCCCCAGCAGAGAGAGTCATCTTAGAAATTGCTACATGCATACTATGAAATGTCAAACACAAAGGGGAGTCTGTTGCTGTCAGCCCAGGAGGAGAAACTCTACCCACGAGTGTCTGGGGGCTCAAGTGCAAAATTCCAACCCCAACTTCACTCCTGGAGTAGTTTGTTTGAGTGATTGTGACTTTCAGAGCAGCAAACAGGTGTAAGATTCCAGTTCTTTGAGAAATAGATCTGATTTAGCAAAAAAGAGTGAACACTGAAATGCTCCAGAATAAGAAAGATGGTTCAAACACGTCTAACATATCCTCCCTAAAGGATTTAATATTTCATGCTTTTACTGAGGTGGTTTATCATTCATCAAAATGCAAAAAAAAAAAAAAAAAAAAAAAAAAAAAATCTCCAAGTTTGTCTTAAGTTTGTGTAGGATTTTAGTACAAATGCTATTTATTATGGAACTAATTTCTCTTTTTATTTTATTTTTGTTTTGAACTTAAGATTTTATTTAGTTAAGCTTTAAAGTGTAGAAATATATTATAATTACCTGCAACAAAATGTGAACATTTTTCATATTTAGGCAATCTATCCAGAAATCGCAACTCTAATACACATAAATCAGTGCAGCAGAGCTACTGTATCAATACATTAAATTTACATTGAATCTTAGCAGATGATGCCACGGTAAACCACAGAAACGTCTTGTGTTGCATTCATTTTGCGACTAAACTCAACAAGGCAAAATCATCTAGGGATTTTTTTTTTTTTTTTTTTTTTTTTTTAGCTTTTCTGACCTTTTTGTGCCCTTGTATAGGAACTTATAAAGAATTTAAACACACAAACATGCATTCTGCAACACACAAACAGTAAAATTCAATTTTTAAACCAAGGTTAGGTTAACATGCCCATGAAAACAGGAATCTTCAGGTCAATTCTGGTTGCCTTTAACGTTAAGGCACTATATAATATACAACGAGAGGCTGTAATGGTATGTTGAGGGGATAAATCTGAGATACCTGGCTGTATTTTTATATTGGGATTATCTGTGGCTGCTGTATTAAAGAGATGCTATCGAGTGTGGAGGAAAAGAGGCGACTGTCCACAAAGAAAAACTGCCACATGAGACCTGTCGGTTACTTGATCACACCACATGCTTTTGATTTCTGCAGCGTCCTCAACATATCACACCATGTCTGGAGCTCAACATTTCAAAAAATGGAGGGGGATTATATAAATACGTGAAAGAGAGATATAGAGAGAGCAAGAGAGGGTGAGAGAGAGAGAGAGTGCAGCACCGAGCTTTCATGTCCAATAAAGTGGTGTAATTGTGACAGCTCCCCATTAGTTCTATGTGTGATAAATCACAAGATGACAGACTGCAGCTTCAACTAAACATAATGCTCCAGGCGAGCAAATTCACGTCTCCTCGTGTTGCATTCAGTGTTGCCAAGATGCAAAAGCAGGTAAGGATCACTGACTGTACAAATTCACAGGGAAACTGACGGGATTATCGACATGCGCATATTCCACGGAGTGCTTTTGACTTTGTTGAGGTAGAGGTGTATTTGTAAAGTGTCAATATCTTGTTTGTTATTACTTTTTAAGGTTTACTCTTTTAACTGTGGTGATGTATTGATTATAAAATGTACTGCTAAGAGAAAGAATCAATCGCTCTTTCATCAATATGAAATACACAGAATTGCAATAATTGAGTGGAATCAAAGTTGATCCTCTGCCAGAATTGAAAAACTGAAAGTGGTCCTGTCACAACTGCTACTATCACTACTACTATCACTGCTGCTGCTACTACTACTACTACTACTTCTGCTACTGCCACAGTCACATCTACAACTGTTATATTTTGAGAGTGAAATGTGACGTCAACACTGTTTAATGCTGTTTAAGGATGATGAGTTTAGTATTTGATCGATGATAAATCATATCAATATTTATCTAGCAAGTCCAAGGATATTGGACTCGCGGTTTAATCTTGAGGACATTTTAAGACAAGTTTCTTCTTCAGTTCTAAGTCGAAGTAAAACGGGTTTATCCTCTGAGAGTCGTTCACATCTCGGGCCGGGTGACTGGTTGGATCACATGGGAAGATTCTTCAAGTCTAAAAGGTTGTCTTGAACAACTATTGTTAGATATTCTTTCAGCTGGATGACTGAGAACCTTCACAGACATTTACTGACATAATTTAGTCTCTATATTTTTGTCTTTTATTAACCCTAACTAACTAACCCTAAACCTAACTAACTAACCTTTTTACTATAGCATTTTAAATGATATTCTGTTGTCTATTTTCACTTTTTCCTGAATATACATTTTTGTCTAATTTTGTTACTGAATTAAAATATGCTTTCCAAAATGTTATACTTAATTGAGAAAGAAAAATAATTGCCACTCGAATCGAACTGCCAACTAAAAGAATCAAATCCAAAAGCTGTACAGCTAATGATTCATGCTCCTACCTTCTGTATGTTCAACTCACACAGCATGCTGCTTTGCTGATTATCTTTCAGTTTTCAATTGATGTTTCATCATTTCTAGTTCCAGCTCTTCCCACTGAGCCACACACAATCACAGACAACACCGTCTTCACCATCGACAGTATCCTCTTCCCTCCCTAGATGACCGTTCACTTCTCACAACAATTATTACTTGAAATACGCAATATCCCACTGGAAAACTCCAGAGGGACGGAGGCATTTCATTGTTTCCTCTGTGTCATTGTTCAGCCCCCGTACACTGCCAGCCTATGTTCAAACACACCAATCGTTTATGGAATGTAACAAGGTCCAACTGCAACTTACATGTCATCTTTGTTTTTTTTTCTTCCTGCAATCTGTCCTTTTGAGGATGGTCGTGCATTCAGCTCACAATGAAACAACAACAAAGACGAAAGACATGCAACAGATTTTTCATTTGGGACCACAAAGAGAGGGTTGTTTCTGCTGTTATCATGCAGAGAACTTGTGCTGCTTCTCAAAGCTCATCAGCACCACAAAGACAACTGGGAGAAAGCAGCCTTGTTCGACAAAGGTTAACCTCGGTGGGACCTAACAACATCAGACTTCTCATTTGATGCCTCCACCAAACACTTGCCACGGAGGACGAAGGGCCCCTGGATTCCCTTGGATTTAACCTCTAATATCTGAGGTCATGCATCCCGCTACAGCCAATGGTGGCACTAGTTAGCTTTGTTGTATGCAAAGAATCCCCCCACACACATTAGTTTCCTCAGTATTAAAGCTGTCTGGGTGTCTGCAGCAAGCCCTGGGAAAACTTCTGCAGTAAAACTGACTAATAATGATCCACATGTTTCTGTCCTCAGTTTCAGCCATCTTTTCATCATCATTTATCAGAACATTCATTTCAAACACAATGGAGTAATCTGAAGTACTATTCTTGAGCTGTGGGAGTTATATTCAGCACCAATCTAAACCATGGCTTTTGATTTTCTGATACTTGTGAACAAAATAGATTTTCTGAGTACTCTGACAGAATTTGTTGAGGTCAATTTCTTTTTATTCCACAAAGATATTCTTTTGAAATCCGCTCACAATACCTGAAATTTTCAAATTATGCATTTGTAGTGGTATCATTTTTAATTACAGGAGAAATAAGCAATTTGAGTCGGGTTTATAAGCCTAAAATCCAGCACCAGTACGAGTACTGGAACATGAGTTGGATATGTATGAGTTAATCTTACAACTTGCCCAATCAGAATGCAGAGTCAGTCTAAGCTGTGTGTAGGGCCCAACAATGAGTCCCAGTGGTCCAAATCCTGCTTTTACTCCTTAAATCCAAAATGCCTTGTGAACTACAGAACAATCAAATTCAGCTCTTTAATTATTTCTGTTATTCAGACTCATTTCATTAGATTGTGGTAAAGGATTTTTTAAGGTACCTCATCATTTCAAAGGAACAAAATAATAATAAAGCAAAAATATGGCACACTCAAAAGATTTTGCAGGAAATTAAATAAGACTTCAGCTAGTTTTTAATGTATTTGCTTTTAAGCTGTAGAAAACGTAATATTTCTTGCATTGATCATTATTCTCTTCTGGTAAACTATCATCTGTGCAGGTTTCCTTCATCCCTTACCCTGTCTTGTTCCATTTCCAACAAAACTACCAAAGCCAGAAAGCAGACTGCCACCACAATACTACAAAGTTAAATACACCTGAAAAAACAAGGTGGAGGCAATGGGTGCAGCTTAAATTCGTTCTGTATCAAAGCTGCAGGAGCCTTTCTGTGCCATAAATCAGATTTACAGCAACATAACTGGCACCATATTCAGACAAGGTTAGTACAGGCGGTGTTTAATCTAAATACTACAACCTACCTCCAAATTCAGGAGGCAAGTCCTTCTCCTGCCTCATCCATCATATCATTCCTATTCCCCAGCCTGCGGAAAATCTAACTATGGACTTTTTTTTTTTTTTTTTTTTTTACAAAATTCAATTACATGACCAGCTCTGTCAAATACATTCACATACTGCAATTTTAATGCGGTCTGCGAACCTTTAGGCTGGTTAAAAGAAAAGAAAAGAAAAAAAAAAAAAAAANAAAAAAAAAAAAAAAACCGTGGATCAGGTACTGGGTGCAGGCTGCAGCACCGATCATCTCACCGGGTCCAAAACACAACATGCGCAAAAAGGCGCAGATTTAAGAGGCAACATAAATAAACGGCGCAAATTCAGAAAAGATGGGTGCGTGGTGAGGGAGACCGCAGATCTCTGCTGCATGATGCTTGTGCAGCTGTTTCACACAAATATGAACCTTACCATGCTGAAGACTCATCCAGTGCAGCAGGCCCGTCCCGGTCACTATTCACCAATGCGGCTTGGAGCTCCAAAAGCCCTTCTTCTTCCTCTTCTTCTTCACTCCCTTTCGTTTTGATAGTAGCCAGAACAGGCGAGAATATCTCCGCTACGGTTAAAAACACACACACGGAAAGCCTCCTGCTCCTCCTCCTCCTCCTCCTCTTCCTCTTCCAGAGAGGTGCTGCTGCTGCTGCTTCCTCTCACACATACATGGATGAGACACGCAGCCGAGCGTCCGAGATGCCCATTAACATGCACGGAGATAATTGAACGCCTCGAAAATCTGCCGGGAGAAATGCGCGAAATGTTCTCCGGACGCAAAATGAGTGGCGATGAGGTGACACGCAGGGGAAGCTGTGGTCCCTCACGACCCACTATCACGAGTTTGGAGTAGGAATGAGTGTGAGGCTGAGCGTGGTCGCCCCCTTCGGTACTACAGACACAGTCCCTCAAATATCCGCCTATTTCTGATTTTTAATTCCGTCTTCTCCTCCACCCTTGGAGGAAAATAAAAGGCAGAATAGCCCTTTAATAACCCTGTACTGATTAAATGAGCCTGAGACACACTTTTGCGGTATTTTAGTTCATTAATAGACTATTAAAGGAAAATTATTAACGTTAGAAAATAAGGAATAGATTTAAAAAATGAAAATACAAGACTTCTTTGTATTATTATGACAGTGAGTCTGAATTGAACGTCTAATCTCGTAATTATAACATGTTTTATACATTCTTCTATATTTGTATACATATATTTCTCTGATGCCAACTGACTTAGATACCAATTTTTTTTTTTACTTTCTTGATTGACATTAACTATACATGAAAAATAAAAGGGCCATATCTAAGTATACTCTTAATTCCTCCCTAATCCTAATTATTCAAAGTTTTGACTAATTTGGCCAAACTTCTTCTGCTTCATCATCATCATCATCATCATCATCAACAAGAACCTTCATTTCATCTCAAAGGAAGATCCTCATTTACAGTGTTTGAGTTATAAAACATAGACTCAAATTATATCCAGTGAAAATTGCTGCATACAGTAAATAAAGGATTCAATAAATAAAACATCACGGTTTCTTTACAAAGTATCGTAATTTATGTAAGTTACAAATCAGTATGGTTTGTCATGATTATGACTTAGAAATTCACAATAATGACATAGTATTAATCAGAATTATGCAACAGTATATTAGAATTATGAAACCCTTAAGACATGACTCATTACTAACCAACATAACAAGAAAATGCTAAATCTTCTGAAGCAATTTTACATGTACTTGCTTCATCAGAAGGTACACTGACATCAGACGCTCTGAGGAGCTTTAACCTTTCCTTCATTTGCATTATGAAAATGTGGGGGGGGAGAGGGGGTGTTTAACAATTATATATATATATATATAAAAGATTAATATAAGCATAAAGCTGAACATTTTGCAGTTTAATAAAGTTTCTAGCTGAAAGTACATGGTACTGAAAAAGTGAGAATAAAGAAGAAAATTGGAGCGTTAGAATGTGCATCACTGAAGCTGCAATTATGAGTCAGCGAGTTATAGTTTTGTGTTACAAAGTCATAATTTTGAATAACCTGGTCACAATTATAAGATATTCATGAGAGCTTTTATTTTGATGTTTTTTGACTTTTCATCTGTTCATTTATTTATGGCTGGGCTAAGGATCTGTGTAATACTCAGAGCTATTATATAATTTTACATCTGTACTAATTAAATGGCATACATGAAAGCCTGCAATCATATTTAAGCGTTATCAGTGACATTTGAAAATGAAATATTATTACTTATTGATTTGTAGCCACAATTGCTATTCAATCAGAAGTTGTTTGTGTAGCCCTAATAAATATTTCAGGAAGAACACTTGCATGACATTAACTCTAATGTCTCATTTAGATGAATCATCTAAATAAACATGTTTATTTGAATGTCAACAAATGTACCAATATGTATTTAAATCTTTTAACATTTAACAATATCGTTAAGTGTTTACCTCAACTTCTGCTGGAACCTCTGACACTGGATAGGTTAGCGAGGAAAAAGACCATCTGTCTTGTTCCATCTGACACACTTTTGTCTTGCAAGTTCTGATCCTAAATCCACTGCCTTATACTTATCTCCAACTTCTAGTTTCTCCTTGGGGGTGAAAAAGTCTGGTCAAGAGTTCCTGGCCCTGGAAGTGTGTTTGGTCACCCAGAGAACAAGAGAGGGGCCATGTGTGGCCTTTAATTCACTGCATTGTCTGCCAAAAGCTAATCTTGGCCAGACTTAGAGTCTTGCTGCTCATGGGCTGTGAATGGATGAGTGAAAAGTTAAATATGCTTTCAAATGTAAAACTGAAGACTGGCCTGGTATTGTGGTTGCGTCATTGTGGGATTGTGAGATTTGCTGTTGACCCGGGCAACAGGATGAGAAGGGGCCAGCTTCACTTTGAATGAGAGCCTGTAATTTATCATGATCGTGCACGTTGGAGCCCAATAGATATACAACCCCTATACATGTTACGTTATTGACATTTCTCAAATTATACTACTTTAGATTAGATTCAATTTCAGAATTTTGCCCTACCTTCCAGACTGTCATTAGCTTCAGTTCATTCCAGTACACTCTTAAAATCAACTTCTAGAGACTTGAAACATGCTTGAGATATGTAATCCATCACAGTGAACAAGATGACTATTAGTTTTTTGTTTTTTTTTTGCCGAAGTAGCTTTATTTAACCAACATGGAGCTGCACGGAAGATGATGTATTTCTCCACCAGGAAATATAGTCCCAGGAGAAGACAGCTTTTACCAAGAATTTAAAATGACCGTGCCTTCTACTGTTCATAAGTGTTAGAACAAAGAGCTTCAGTGAAGTCTGTATTAGTGCCATAATTATGGCTACAAAGGTATAATATCAAATAAAAGTTTCAGATCTGGAGTTTTTAGATGTCTTGCTGACAGACATTCAAACAGGTGAAAATTCAACTGCAAAGGCAGTGGTAATTAGTAAGACCAAACCAAACAAATAAACATATCCATATTGTAATGTACTTATAATACAAAGTAGGTTTACACAATAATATAAGTTTTAGAAATAAACAAAAAAAAAAAGGACATATACAACTGATAAAAATGGACATCAACAGCTGTACAGTCAANAAATAAACAAAAAAAAAAAGGACATATACAACTGATAAAAATGGACATCAACAGCTGTACAGTCAAGCATGTACAGAACCTGAAGCATCTGTTCTCCTCATCAAACTCCAGATGGAGAAATGGCACATTTTCACAAAAGTCACACTTTTACACAAGGTGAATATGCACTATTGACTTCTCTCACAACTGCTGCCATAATTAGAACAAGAACATGCAGTACATGAGGATTGAGGCAGGAATTACAGAACAAAAACACTCTTGTGTTACATCCCATAGATATACTGCACACCTTTACCATTTACCATTAAAAAATAGCTTTATTAAATATCAGATTTACTACTTTCTGATTGATATTACCATAAATGTTCGATCTGTGTTAACTACTTATGCTAAGATACCAGGTCATTGGGTTTATCTGTAGCACCTGATGCAATCCAATACATCTGTCCTGCAATAAATCCTTCCTTCTGAAAATCTTACACATTGATGATTCAACACCATGGTCATTTTTCAGGCTGTTTTTAGTGGTATTTTTCTATCGAACTGCATTAAATTAAATAGTGTTAACAATCCAATTCAGTCATCAATAATAATAATAATAATAATAATAATAATAATAATCTTACACAGAATATTATAGGTTTCACAAAACTATATTTTTTTGCTATTTGCACAAGTATAAATGACTTTTATACAAACATATTTGGAGGCGTTCAGTCGAGCGCTGTGGTGTTTTTACTCAGAGTCCAGCAGATTTCAGTCTGCTTCTGAAAAATCCATTTAGTTCTTCAGAATTTGCGAGACTGTAGAACTGTCTCCATATAATATCCTATGAAAAAGAAGTGTTTGCTTTTGAACTGAGGCTTAGTGCTGCAATCTCATATTATATGCCCCATAAAACTCCTAATGAGAGAATGCTTGGCTGTCTTCCTGTTCCCTTTTACTTTCATCTCTCTTTCTTAATGAATGCATCAAAATTAATAATTACAAACATATATACCCAACTGTATACTGTGTTTGAGGCGTTCTCTGTTCTTGGTATTTCTAATGCTGTGACATTTTGCTGCATATGACATCTTATCTGCCACGCTTGAAATTTTTAGGCGTTCAGTATATTTAATGTATTTTATAATGTATTCAACTAACAGCTGAAGATTAAACTAAAGTGTAGGAACCTTTTCAGGCAGTCAGAACTTTCCTTTGTTTCGTACAAAGATACAGCAACCATTGCGATGTCAGGAGTTCCTGCCCAATCAGGTGGACCACAATTTATAAGTATTTGCGTTTAGCTTGTTATTTACACAGCATAACAGCAAAAACAAAGTATCAAGACTTTTAAAGACAGAAAATGAACACAAAACTGTTAAATGATGAAGGTGCGAGTCCTCCTATCTATACGCAGATGAGGAGACATTGAGAGGCTCTGAGTCATGTACTCAAAATGATAAAGTATTTCAAAAGATCTTTGTATGTTTACCAGAACTTCGAATTGCTCATAATGCAAAGCAGAGCTGAGAAAAAAAGTTTAAAAATGAAAAAAAGACTACTCCAAAATAAAATTGGAGATCGCAGTTGATCGGTGACCTCACTTGCTCTAATTTCCATATTTTTCATGGTATTTGCAACATGATGGGAAACTGAGGAAGGAAGTTGCGTAACAGCCAAAGTCAAATCATCCATATCAAGCAGGAGAGAGAACTCTTTCAAAGAAACCTCAACTTGTCAAAATCAGACTGTTCCCATCTATGCTCGGTACCTTTGGAGCATCAGGCCTCTTTAACTTCAATTTTAACGACCGGAAGCCGAGACAGAGAAGATGATTTTGTTAGAAATCACAGAATAATTTGCTCCATTCTGAAGAACCACTAATCATTTATAAATTGCACAGTATCTTCTTAATGACGCAGCATTGCCATCCAGTCGGTCAGTGTCAAAACTTTAAAAGGTGCATTAGTGCTTGTGAGCAAGAATGGTAATTACAGTACAAAACTAGCAATTATCACAATATGCTGTTACTGCTACAGACAGAAATGGTATTAGCTTTTCAACTGACTCAATAAGTCAAATTTCTGAGCATTTATTTTGGACAATGCTTCCAAAGAAAGTAAAAACAAAATTTATATATATATATAAAATTTTGAAAATGTCTGTGTTTATTATTTTGGAGAAAAAAACAGAGAATATGTTATATTAGGGCGCACAAATGCTCAACAATGATTTTTTTTTTTTTTAGTTTCATAGATTCACTGTAATACGAATTACACGAGTTGATGTTTAAAGGAGAATATTATGCTCTTTGTTATTTTCCCTACTTTTTAGGGAGTATATTTTGCATATTGTCAAAGTTGCAAAATATGAGTTCATGCCTAAAGAAATGCATCCAATAAATCAAACCCATAGGTCCTGAAATGCCCTGAATGCTTCATTTCTGATTACTCCTTTACTTCTGTGACATGCTGACATCAACATGTAACACATTTGAATTTTCCCGCCTACACGCCTGATTGGACAATCCCACAGACTTACAGTCAAGCCAGCTTTTTGGCCAGAATCCATGTTTCATAATCTGTGGGTGGTGTCACCTCAGCTAAAACAATTCTGGCCAATCAGAACAGAGCAGGCTTTTTTGGGAGGGACCTTAAAGAGACAGTATCAAAAATGGCCTGTTTTCACTCAGTGTGCACAGAGGGTCTGCAGCAAGGGAGAGCAGATGTGGATCAAATTGCTTTCTGCACATTAAAGCATTGCAAAGATTTCAAAATAGACCCAAAAAGGAAAATAATAAATCTGTATATGCCCCTTCAAAGGTTAAAAACAAATTTTATAATTTATCCATGTATCAGATGCTTTGATCTTTATGATAAAATACAAATAAAATGAAAATATGATAGAAAAAAAGGTTTAGGTTTGGAAATTATTGTTTGTTTGGTCAATATCAGAGCCAAAATCTAAAGTTTCTAAGAAGCAGCATTATCTTAGTTACTTTGCTGTTAACTATACAAAGCTGATATAAAGAAGTTGGACAGCCACTTTGCAACATGTCTAAAATAACAACACCTATATTTACTCTAAACCACCTATTCAACCTCATTTGCTGCTAAAATGTTTGGAAAATTACTGTGTCACCACTTTCAGCAGTGACTAACTGTCCATTAGCGTTTGGCTTTATTCCTAAATTGTTCACTTAAAAGCAGCTTGTTCCAAGCAGACTTTGTAAATCTAGCTTGTGCTTATTTTAGTTTGAATCTGATTTGGCCTGGACTTAGCCAGGCCAAATCATTTTCACTGCTGCTGGACAAAATTACTTTTAGAATGTAGAATTTTCTCTTTTTCTCAATCTTCTCATAAGATCCCTGTGTTGGCATCAAATTAAATATGACTTATGTTTGTTTGCTTTCAATCCTTAAACTGGACAGGCGCTATGAAGATTTTTTTTTGCAACGACAAACTTGACTTCCATCACAACTTTCTTACGTGGCAAACTATCCATGCAGTTCTCGCACTTGTCAATGGGAAGCCATTTCCCCTCCAGCTGTAATAGGATCGGGGCTCTGAGCTGCTTCCACATGATTGATGAAAGATTAAAAGGATTGTTGAGACTGAAGGCACATTTAGCTCCCTGCTGAGGTCCAATTCCTAGGCCTTATGCTGGGAGTAGAGCTGCCACCATGCAGATGAGAACATCACTGTAGAGCATGACAATAATGTAAAATGGATGCAGACATGGCAACAAGGACAAGCAGGCAATCATTTCTAATCGCACTATTCTCTTTTCTCAGGAGAGCCGGTGTAGGTGGAGGTGAGGACTTTGAAAAGAGGAAAAAGTGCAGTAAGAGGAAAAACCTTCATGCTTTGAAATGAATTTCTGTGATAAAAGTGTCGATTTTTGCTTTTAGTGATCATAAGCTTGTCTAACCCCTTGAGGGAGGTATGACAGTTTGCTTGATTGAAGACATATGGCTTTACGCAAACCCAATTATCAACGTTTCCTTCTAGCGACTGCAACAATCAAGAGCTTTTCCATCAGTGTCCTTCATGCATAAGCACATTTACTTTGCATTGTGCTAAGAGGAGAAATGCATGACAGTGTATGCTTTTAATGTATAAGCATATTTCTTTCATGTTGACTTTAATAAAGATTTTCTGGCATATGTTTCTAATACAGCATATCTTTAAAAGGTTTAGAAATTGCATCTAATGGCTTACTTTCTATCATTTATTAAGTCTTAAAAGATCAGAATAGATCACAGTCAATTCCAGAATTTTCTTGATTTTTTTTCTAAACTCTCCAAAGTTGAAGATACAAGTTGTTCTCACTGTTCATGCTGTTGGATGAAAAAACTAACTTTTAGCATTTTTTAAAAAATTATTATTGATGCATAACAGTCACATGTATTTCGTTAGTAACAATCTGACAAAATGAGTATTTTTCAGGTACTTGAGTAGATCATACTTCTAAAACTAGAATTCCGAATGACTTGTAAAGTTTTATTTTTTTATAGTGAGACTTGAGAGTAATGACGATGGTATTTAGAGGTCATACCGTTAAACAATGAACCTGCAGTTGAATGAAATACGGTGGGAAGCTATTATTTTCACTGAGGATGTTTCTGGTTGTCATGCAATTATGTGTCGTTAGCGACTTGTAGTATTATTCAGTCATTACCCTTTGACGTTTCATTTGATCAAAGCACTTTATGCTTTTATTGACTTGATGAAGCCGTAGCACATCGCATCGAGTGTCATTGTGCTGAAACTGTGCTGTGTGACAGCTCACGCCAGCCGCTTTCTTTACTCGCCTGAAACAGAAATGTCAGGCGAATTCTGCCCTTGAAATTCTGTCATCCCTGTGACCTGAGCCATTACTCTGCACAGGCATATGATTAGTGGTGACCAGCAGAGATAAAGACTACATGTCTGTCACAATCAAGCTGCAGCTCAGCGCCCTGACCATGATGTCTTAATATGAGCTGAAGTGTGGCGTCAGGGTCTAGGGTCAATTCACCGATTCAGCAGAGCATTAAGTCAGCACCTAACCCAGCTCAACACTACTGACATTTATTAATATGTGGCCCTAAGCAGAAAATAGCTGTAACATGTCACCAGAGACACCTTCAGAGGCAGGCCATTTGAGAAATACAGCAGCTTATGCACTGATGCATGTAAATATGTTGGATGTCGTCCAGATAGTATGAATTATAAAGCAGGCTTAGCTTGCAGTGAATCATCCGGTGGTAGACACTCACATGTAAGTCATGTTTGAGTATAACTTATGTTTCCTATTTCGATTTCCTTCAATTGCGAAAGAAAGAGCAGGTCCTCTTCGAGTCATCAGCAATTGATCAAGACGACAGAACCAGACAATCTCCAGACAGAGTGCCGCCTCATTCAGAGGTGGAGAGAGCCCTTGATCAGCACACGGTGTATCATCTGAATATGAATGTAATCAGGCTTTTTTTTTTTGCTTGGATCTCACTCTGAAAACCACTCAGAGCCATCAGCTATTATCAAACAGTGAGCAGCGTCCACGCTCTGCAGTGACCTCATCCGCTGCACCATCTCAGACATCTCCACAAAATGGCTGAGTTATGACCGGCGCAGAAAGGAGCCGAGCTGCTTCGCTTGTAAACGAGTAACTAACAGTCTTCATGCGTGTCACGAACACCCGTCGTTACTTTTACAGGGGTTGAAACGAGTCACAACCTAACATATGGGTTATGACGCCTCAGACGGCAGACACTATGTAGTGTAATAACAACTGTAGCCTGAGAATAAAATACTGAGGCGAGTGTTTACTATAAAGAGACGTGACTTACTCTTTATGGTATAAAAGCTTTTCATGTTGCAGTAGCAGCACAACAAAGCTTTTTGGAAAGTGCTCTTTATCTCGTAATGACTGCTCCAAGCATAGGCATCTTCTTTCATCTCTCGTTTTTCCCTCCATATTTCAGTCTTTTTAACTGCGTGAGATGAAACTATGATTATGACAGCAAGGGGAGACGTCAACCCATCTACACCTGACAGTAAAGACAATTTCTGCCTTAATCAACATTCACATTTAAGATCAAAAAATGTTTTTCTACACTATTTCAGCAATTTAGACATTCTATTTTCACAAAGCACTCCATTAAAGGACCGTGATGATTTTGCATGTTAGAGCCCATTAAATGCTACCTGCATAAAGCTTACGTTACTGCCAACCATTTTCCAAAACATAAAACCGTATTTTAGGTTTTCAACATCAACTGTTCAGGTGATAAACTTACCTTAAAATTCAATGTTTCATCTGCAAACACTTATGCATGATTGTGGAAGGGCTGGTCATTTTAGTTTCTCAGTAAAAGGAAAATTTTCTACTGGGCTATATTCCCTAGTGGAGACATCCACTTTTTTCCCATGTAGGTTCATGATGGATCAATTAAATAAAGTAATTTCGACGGGAAAATTTGATAGAGGTTGTTTGCTGTGATGGATTACATATCTCAAGCACATTTTAAGTCTCAACAAATTGATTTTTATCGCATATTGAATTAACAGAACGCAACTGCAGTCTGGAAGGTAGGAAAAACAATTCTAATATATAAATCTCCAGCAAAATTTTACGGAAAATGGTTGGCATTAATGTCTGCAAGTTGTATATATTAGGATCATATATGCAAAATCATCAGCATGGTCCTTTAAGTGAGAAGTCAGTATTTAAATAGGCACGTTTGCTCTCAGCGGACACACAATCTTCAATTTTTACATCAATATAAATACAGCAGGAATTAATCCGTCTTGTCTGTTATCACCTTGACTACCATCTCCAAAGAATCCAACTGCAAACTCCAAAGATATGAGTGTAATAAAACCATGTACCAGCACCATTCAGAGCTGCTGAGGTCCTTTAAGACCTTACACCTGAGTTTTATTGACTACCTCGTTCTCTTTATCCAAGAAACAATAACAGTCCTTTGTTGCCTGTAAGGCCAGGATCATGTTCGATTTTAACATTGCATTCGCTTCCTCACACAGCGTCTTTATGTCAATCTGAATTACTCAAAAACTTATATCTACTCGGTGCTAATGCAAAGGCCAAACATCCCTGGTCAGCACTGGACCACCTTAAAATCTGCTTTTTATAAAATCTGATTTTGCTTAGTGATGCAAACAAACATGGCAGCAATCGAGGAGATTAGAATTTTACTTAAATACGAAGGTGAACGGTGGCGGGAATGCATTAAATGAATCATTCGTGCTCCATCTGTTAAAAATACTTTCAGCCAATTTTCTGGATGTCTGTTGCTGTGCTGCTGACATGATAAAAGTTGACATTACCGCCCCCATGATTTTTGTAGTATTACATCTTGCGAATGGGAAATGTGAAATGCACAGTCAACAATTTAGACAAACATGAGATAATAAATAATAATTGTGATAATAAGATAATTGTGAAATTATGCAAGTTATAGCAGCCATCGTGTTTTTCAGGCAAAAAAAAAAAACAAAAAAACAAAAAACAACTGGACCGCTGCTAATCATGATTGTGGTCATATTTAAGGACATATTAAGGACATATAACCAAGTGTCTTAATATACATTATTTACCACAATAGCAACCTTGCCCAAGTATTTTTATTTTCCTCATCTTAACCTTCTCCACGCAAGAAACCTCCGTTAGTCAGGGAACACTGACCAACTATCTGTTGCCAGCAAAAAATATAGCAGTAGGTGTCCAGGAAGTCTAGTGGTCAAAAATGAAAATCATATGACTGCAAACTCCCTGATTTAAATCTGACTGGTGACCTTTATACATGCAATAACCTTGTTTCTCTTCAGTTTTTCTTGTCTCTTTATACTGTATCTGCCAAATAAAGCAAAATAACTTAACCGTACTGTATACAAGTTAAAGTAAAACCTGAGGACAGTGAAAAAAAAAAAAAAGGCTCTTTGTTTATCTTTCAGCAAAGTCAGTGATCCAATCGCCCCAAAATTATTTCCATCCATTGACAACACATATTCAGTTTTTTTTTTTTTTTTTACATATGACTTCTACCCTTGCTTTCAATATTAATATCAATATTGCTTCAAACATATGTCATTGTAATGACATGAATCGCCTTATGTATTGGTATTTATTTCCATTAGGAGCTATGGGGTTTTACTGTTGTTTGGTATACATGCACATGTACTAGAGTTTATTATCATGTCTAATGGTGGTGTGTGGATAATTAGGCTCCTTTAGAAGTGTTTGCCTGAGACTCTTTGCAGCACTTAAGACAGAGTACCTGGCAAAGTGGTTGGCAGTGTTAGCTCAGTGTGTGGAGATGCTGTCACAAATACATCGTTTTCATCAACGCAACGCTGGTGTTTGGCTGGCATTCAACTCGGCCCTTCTAAGAGTCACGATGACTTTACAGCCGTGAGCACGCTTCAGGGAACGGAAAAGAAGGAAGTCAACAAAACAACAGATGAACTATCGCGGAGGAGCTTGTGGTGTTATTTTAAGTACTAATGCTAGCTGATGATCACTGTAATTTTTATCAGACATAGGGACTCCAGTTTGCAATTTCAGTTTGCAACTTCAGTCGCACCTAAATTGACTTCCAACTTGACTTGCCACTTGTCCTTTTTTGACTCGGACTTGGCTCTGACTCGTTGAAAGTGACTTGTGAACATTAAGAGTCTTTGAGAGCTGTGGACATTTCTACAGAAAGGAAACACTGAGTTTTACAACTCTCTCCGATCCCTAAACACATCAAGGTGCGGGTCTGTTGTTAAGTTGCTTAGCAACCTGGAAGATGTGATGTTGAGCGGTATCAACAAAGAATGAGCTTCATCTACAGCAGCATGGCGTTCTCGTCAGGTTCTATCCCAAATGAAGTATCCTACAGGGATTACAAGTCCCTGGAGCTCAACAGAAGACGTGCCTCTTGTGAACAGTGTGAGGAAACCATAAAAGACACCGACATCCAGTTTTATAAAACACTTGAAAACTCACCCGGATAGGTCCGTGTAGCTAGCATTAAGCTAATGCTAACTAGCCTCACCCTAGTTACTGCCTCACCCTAGTTGCTGGTCTGTCATCAGATGTGTTGGTTAGAATTATTTACCTCAGGAACGATATTTTTGGTGACATCCTGGTTGACTATAAGCAGACAGGTCTGGTTGAAAAGAGAGCTTGTTTATCATTCTATGTTAACGTTTGAGTGTAACGTTACCGAAATGTTGCCAAAACTTTCACACAGCCAAATTTAGCCACTTTTATCCATGGTGCTTGGTTAATTTTACTACTTTGTGTCGTAACCATATTATAACACTAAGTTTTTGCTTATGCAGGCTAGCTTGCATTCTTCAGCTGGACAAATGTGTGGTGTTGCTGCCTTTTTTATTGTTTCATATTGCAGAGAATAGATGCTAAATTAATAAATTAAAACACGTTGATTTTCAAAGCTTGAAATAATCCCTACAAAACTACAGCAGGTCTAATAGTCATGTCCTCCTTGTCTTCAGCTCAGTTACATTTACATGTAATGTGTTAGTTTTTGAGCTGCTCAAGTGAAAAATACTTTTTTTTTTTTTTTTTTTNTTTTTTTTTTTTTTTTTTTTGGATTGAAACTGAATTGTTAATTGTTTGATGAAGATTCTCAGTCATCCAGGCAGGTACATATACTGTATGAAAACTGAGTCAAGACAACTGGATTCAAGTTTTTAATCCTGAAACGTGTCACCATTCATCCAAATGGCTTCGTCAGTCAGAAATGAATGTACAGAAGGATGTTAAACCTCCAGTAACTGCTAACTGTTAATTAACTGGGTTTTTTTTCTTCATTTAAAATTTAACTATTTTTTAAGTAAGTCTAAGACCTAATGGTGATTCCTATTTAGTCCTGTCAGTTACTAGAAAAACAATACACGCCATTAATTTTTTGATAAACAGTAATATTAAATTGGAACCACCACGGAGACTCGAGACTTGACTTGGACTATAATTAGTGACTCGTGAACATCTCTGATTTTTATTGTTTCCAAGGTTAAACGGTGTGTTGAAATGCTGCTATTGCTGGTTTCACAACGGTAAATAACATCCTGGCCCGTGACGTCACGATTCCTTTGCTCCAGACCAGCAAGATTTTGGTCCAAACAAAGCACAGGAACTGTTTTTTTTTTTTTTCTTCCCCCTGCTGAGCACTAATGACTTTGCAGTGGAAACGCCTTGAACGGTTTCGCAGTTTGTCTCTAAAAGAGTCACCAAGACAAACCCGTTCCTCGCTGGGCTATATGTGCAGAAGCTCAGAAACAAAGTAAAAGTGACCGACAGATATTTTTAACAATCACTGTCTCAGAATGATTAACAGCTCTGCTCTCTTTTTACGTCCCACTACCTTCAGACTGTGAGGGGTCACTGCTAATTGTCATCCCTGTCAGTAAGTTCTGAAATTACAGCCTAAAATACCCATTAAGGAGATCCGTTCTCTTTTTTCTTTGCTCAATTGCAGCTAATTATTGCCTGAGTTTAATAAGGAGTGTGACATTAGCAGACAATACTGTAAGAATTTGAAGAATTCTATTGATGTCTCAGTTTAAGAAGATGAAACAAAGAAAAATTTTTAAAATAATGGTGAGGCTTAAACACTTGTAAATGACATATGATCATGTAGAAACATGGTTTGTGTGGTACATCTAAAACCTAATTAAAAAAGAGTTCATTCTAACATCAACATCTAAAGCCTACAAACAGTAATATAAAATGACATATGACGCATTTAAACAATGCTATTTTATTCTGGTGCCTTTTGCTATTATTTGATTCATATTCAGCTATTTTAGGACCTCGTTTTATGTAAGTTGTGGTACTTGAAACAGATACATCTGACTCCTTCAACTATTTCTGTAAAGCTGTAAATATTAAATTTGTAACTTAAGACAAAAGGATCAATATATCATGGATAGAAATCCACTTGAATATATATTTTAACCTTTACTTATCTATCATTTACTGCAGCATACAGAAGGGCAGATATCTAATCAATAGTACGGTTCCAATATCCAATCTTCAGTCCTTCACAATACTGCAGTCCACCTTATTACATATTCTGTGGCACGTTGGAATACAATAAATAAGCACATTTTACAAATTTAAAAACACTTTTAAATTCACATACAACTACAACTATTTCTGGTTATAAAGTTTATTCTCTACTCTCCTTCAACATGACGCAAGTCATTCTTGACATGACTTCAGAAATCCCCAAAATTGTTGAAATGCTAAAATTACACAACATCTTTCAAAAAATCTTACATCTTGATGATGTGACATTACACAACTGAGTGCAGACAAGGTGCACTATGTGATGCAACAGTCTGTGCAGAAAGAAAGAAGAAAAAAGCGTGAGAAAGTCAGAATGTGAATTCATTCTGCCTCATCTAACGATCTCATTGGCGACCTCACTGCCATTCAAACTAGAAGAGCATCTCAGATTTTGCGAGAATCATTTCAAACATGCTTGATAATGTTGGAACATCTGGGACGGCTCAAATACTGGGTCAACAAGTGATGAGATCAGCACGAGCAGTGATTTGGCTCCAACCTGATCAGAAAAGTTTGTGTCCATTCATCTTCCAAAGCCACAACAACTCGTATCCACATACAATATATTCTGGATATTTGTGAGGAAGAGATGCAGCTTCATCACCTGCATCAAGTTCCAATTCAAATGTTAAAAGCTCCATAAGACTGGCAGAGCTTATTTCCAATTTCCTCTCAACAGACCAGCATGCGCCATCATTCCACTTTTGTCCCAAATTAGCACTGATGCAGAAAAGCTCCATTCTATTCAGTATTGAGCAGTGAAGGATGCATTTCCGCCCACTCGTTTATTGCCTGTAGCCAAGGCTGTGTGAGATGACCCAGCAGGTCATGTGACTCCATCCAGGGCAGCACCTTTGAGTTTCCTCAGGGAGCTGGGTGGCTGATAAATGAGTCGGCGGTGACGAGCAGCTGATGGAGTGGCTAGCAAAGGTCATGATGCTTCGGAAGCTCCGGTCTGCTCTCTCATTTCAATTTGGACCAATACCGCCTTTCGCAAATGCTTGATAACCTCGGCCAAAGGTCAGTCGAGTGGAACCCAAATCCATCATTTGGTGTACAATCTACCCTTTCTATTAGCTTCGCTGAATGAAGTTCAAATGCAACTTGTTGGCTGAAGGAACATTGGTTAAAAAAAAAAAATACGAGGAAAAGTAAGCCAAATTTTGTGCGCTATGTCTGCCAAATGAGGTGCTTTCTGCTCGCAAAAGGTGCAGTAACTCACTAATAAGGTCCAGAGGGTAGATATATTGTGACCGTTGCTTTAAGCATATAAAGCAGTTATGTATTTTTGTTCCTTAACATACTTTTTTTTTTTTTGCACTTTTTTGCACCCATAGAGTGTTATCACCACTTTACACACAGGCATTAAGCATTTTTAAGCTTATTCTCAATATCAGAAAGCGTCTCATTTTGACTGGAAGACTGCTTTCCAGCACAGCAAACTGTCTTTCAATATCAGAGAACAGGGCTGTTTGTTTTTTTAAATTATATTCACCGGAAGATATTTTTGTCAGGTTTGCTGCGGTGAAGTCCGCATGTGTCTCCTTAGCCATAATCTCCTTGTTTACACTCCAGTATGTCTTTCTTTTTCTGCAAGCAGCAGTGTGTGTGCATGTGTATGCATGAAAGATCCACCCAGAGAAAGAGAGGGAGAAAGAGAAAGAGGGAGGGAGGGAGCAATTTGTATGACAGTGCAGTCGCCATGCAGCACATATGGACACAGGGGACAATTGACCTGAATGCTGTCTGCACTCACCCATACTCACATCTGAAGATGGTCTTGATAAAATGTCATCTTTCAAATAGTCTTGTGGCGAGCTGCGACCCCGCAGCCAGTCTGCGGCACAGATTGGCTCTGTAGATGGAGGAGGCAGGTGTGAAGACTTTGAAAATAATGCCCTTTGCCAACTCCTGCAGTTAAAATTTGCATCACAGGGAACAACTGCAAAATGTCAGTGGTCAATCAATTCAAATAATCCTGGCTGCAGAATAAAAAACACAGTGTAGCCATGATGTTGATAGAAAATGTTATGAAATGACCTCTTGTCCCCAAGAAAAAAAAGAGTGAAAACTGAATTGCTTCAGTAAGTTGGTTGTAGGAAAGGAAACTGTGAGGGGCAATTCATCCATGGAAAATTAAACATATCCCTGGGGTAACATATCTAAATATGCAGGGAAAATTGTTTTTTTTTTTTTTTTNTTTTTTTTTTTTTTTTTTTTGCTTGTTTGCATTTAAAAATAAAATCTGACTCGGAACAGTTGAACATTATTCACAGGATTAACAAAAGCACCGTAAGCTGTACATGATAACAGCATGGAGCTGTTGAACAAAGCCTTTTTTACCGCGCCTTATTGAATTCTGCCCAAGTTGAGATCCTCAGGTCATTAGGGAGCCCTGTGTGCAGCTGGGTACGCATTCCAAAGAGGGCCGGGTACGATGCTTTGGTTCAGCTCTTTACTTCATTAATGCACATGAACTGCTCCCAGGCACTGTCATCAATGCTAATGAGTGCATTAGTTTGCTTCGAGGCCTGACACTGTCTTTTGATCAAGTTAATATTAGTCGAAGATGCAGGGAACCTCGCACCAAAAGGACAGAGGGGAGAAGGAGGTGTTGCATCTGTGAATGCTCCAAGTCAAACGTTCTGGATCCTGTTATTTCATTTCATCTGCTTGACAAGAACAGCTGATTCCAAACCAGGTGGCTCTGGTGGCCATATTTGTGGCCTCAAACAAAATTTTGAGTAATAGTGTGAGATAAATGAAACAAAAAGCACTTCTTTCCTATATCCTAGGGCTGGGTGATATGGCCTAAAAATAAAATCTCAATTTTTTTCACACTGATGGCCGATTTCGATTTAAATTGATTTTTTTTTTTTTTTTTTTTTTTTTTTNTTTTTTTTTTTTGGGGGGGGAAATTCACAAAAAAAAAACCTAATTCAAATAAGTATTTTTTTTATTAAAATAATAAATTGTCGGGCTTTCTAACCAAACCTTTTAAACTGAAAGGTTTTAGCAGTGATGTCCAGCTTCCTGTCTGCTGCCTCTTGATGCTCTGACATGTTACAGTTTTCCACCTACAGACCCGTTTGCTGCACGCCGTGAAGCGTGCAGCAAACGGGTCTGTAAAGATTATAGGAGCTCCGCGCCGTGAAGCGCAAAACCGAACAACTTCCAAATGATGAAGTGACGTTACCTTTTTTAGAAACGAGCTCATCTTCAGTCCAAGTGTTTGTTAGCATCTTGCTGCACGTCTGACCTGCTGAAAGCTTCGTGGGCGTGACACCAACCAATGTGACGGACTGTTGATTGGTAAGGTTGGAAACCCCGTCTGTGTCCGCTGCAGGCAGAGCCGTGGACCCTCACGGACACGCGAAAGTATAAACAAGACTTGTAGGTTTAACGCCACAAAACGGGAACGGATTTGATTGATGCAGAGCGACCCGCTGCTGCATTCTCTCCGTTAAAAATAGATAGTAGTTTTTAAAAACAAAACAAAACAAACAAAAAAACCTCGTTTTTCCGATTCAGCCATTTTACACATAGCGCCAAAACGTAAACTCGAATTACTCGATTAAATCGATTTATCGCCCAGCCCTACTATATCCCCTTTTTTTTTTTTAAATGGCGCCNACTCGATTAAATCGATTTATCGCCCAGCCCTACTATATCCCCTTTTTTTTTTTTAAATGGCGCCACAGCTCATTAGCATGTGATTTTACACTCTTTGCTGTCATATTAATGCAGACATCACTGCCTCAGGTGTGTGTGATATTTATGCCTCACGGTTCAGCTTTAATACTGTTTTTTTTTCACATGCTGTTTGGCAAACAGAAGAACAAAACTGAAATCAATAAACCTGCTGTATTTCATAAATACACTTATCAGCATCTGATCTATCGCAGTCAAAATAAATAGACTCTAAATACACAAACTAATGTGCTGACATGATATGAATTAATGACTTTTTTGTACAGCTCTCTCAATTTCTTCCTCTCATTAGTATTATTGGATGTTACTACAGATTGATGACAACTGTGTTAGGAGGAAAAAATCCTTTCAGAGGGTGTGAACCGCTCCATTCTTTACAATCAGCCCACAAGTGAGAGCCTCAGAAGAGCAAAATCGCCGTGGGTGGGGGGGGGAGAAGAGGCATCCGGAACATTCTGCAGAGTGCTGAGCCAGAAAAAAGACAGATCCATCACAGAAAAACACATCTCATTAATAAAAGCAAAAATGACTGATTGCCCACACTGTGTTTGATTCATTTTGCGTCCATCCGAATGCATGGCCGCATGCGCACAAGCACACCTAAACACACACACACACACACACACACACTCACACCATAGTGTGCTTATAGTGATGGCCGGGAAGCAAAACAGACTGTCTGCATCACACTAGTGAGTTCAGTACAGACTTGGCTTATATACTAAGGCAGTTCCCTCAGATTCTGACAATCTGTCTCCCACACAGCCGAGCTGTGAGACGGGTGGAGGCAGCGGGTGACATACAGTCTTATGCTGAGAAGCTGCACAGTTGGATGCTGTAATGTCTCGTAAGAGTTGGTGTGTGTATGATTGGAGCTGGATACAGTTAAGTAAGCGCAGAGAGTAGATGTAACTAACGAGCACAGACATATGCTGTGACAAATATTTGCAGAAAAACTGATTTTTTTTTTTTTTTTATTCACAGAGGAAGTAATTAAATATTTTTGTTCAAGTACATTTTTGAGGTGTTTACACTTTGAGTATTTCCATTTTGTGGGTATTTCTGTTTGTAATGTACAGAGGGAAATACTTTAATCTGTCCGCTGTTGTCACAAGTTACTTTGCAGATTAAAAGGGAACATATGATGCTTTTTAAAATATTTTCCCTCATTATAATGTAATATAGTAGGGAGTATGTGATGAACATTGTCAAAGTTGCAAAACTTGATGTTCACGCCTAAATAAATGGAAATCTTTATAATATGTCCCCTTCGAGACTTTAAATTCAACATGAGATAAACAGAAATCGTATAATATTGCTCTTGTATCTCAACCTTGTTTTATCCTGATGACAAAATGCATTTTAGACATTATCTTGATAGTTTTAGAGAAGGTCGGAGAATTCAGTGTGGAGGATCACGTAATCCCTCAAATCAACCTGAAAGCATCAATATTCCCAAAACTCGACATACAAGGGTTTTTTTTTGTTTGTTTGTTTTTTAAATAAAATAGAGGAAAAACATGCATTTTCATTTTGATTGCAAAACAATTTTTCTCCAATTTTGTGGATTTTAGTATCTCATTCATTCTTATTTCAATACAAACTCTTCAAAACTGGATATTCAAGGTTTTTCAGAAACTAAAAATGCTGTTACTGGATACTTCAGCACATTTTAAGTTTTGAGTTTCAAAGATTTAAACTTTTATTTGTCACGTGCAGCCACAAGTATAACAACGGTGAAATGCTTTTTCTGTTCCACAGAAGTACAGTCCCATGCTTCTTAAGTATAAAAAATAGGATAAAATAAAACTAAATAAGGATAAAGCAACAAGAACAAAATTAAAGAATTAAAACTGTATGTACGTATGTAAGTATGCAATCTATTTACAACCAAACCAGGAGGAGAATGTAATATGAGTATCAATAAATATGTGCAAAATAGTGCTGTACATACTGCAAATGCAGCAACAGATGACTGTGTGTGTGTGTGTGTGTGTAGTGAGTGTAAGTGCAAGAGAGAGAGAGAGAGAGAGAGAGAGAGATTGTGTGAGAACAAGCAGTTATTGCTATTGCTTCTTTACTTTACCAAAGTAGATTTTTGATCGCAGGACAATGGGGTATTATTTTATTTCCATTAACCTAAGAAAAGGATTTGAGCACCACTGCATATTAATCACTTCATGTGGTGAAACCAGCAGTGATCAGATTGTGTCTACAGAGTAAACAGCCTGTACCCGTAATGGAAGGGTGCAGGAGGGAGTTTGAGACAAAAGAGCTGTGGGTGATGATGGATGGAGGTGAAGAAGCGTATGAATCTGGCCAGGATCACAGACATTCATCCCCACCTGTCAGAGAGTGAGTGATTTCCAAGTGGGAGTCGGGCACTGGAAAGCCAAGCGCCTCGGGTCAAATGAGCCGCTGGGGTCACAGCGAGATCCTCCGCACAGGCTGGAGATAATGGCTGGACATTTACCTGGTGTGTTATGCAAAGCATAACAAGTGTTATGCAAAGCACCTTGTTACACAGGCTGTCCCGGCTTTGAAGCACAGATTTGATCAACCTCCTCTGGCAAGTTAGCAGGACCTTGGTGTCTGAAACATGACAGTGGAAGAACTAGCATGATGCACAGTAGCTCCATTTGTGGAGTTTGATAAAGGATTCCGTGCTACATAGAGTCAATTCATTGACTTCCTTTTCCTAAGTAAATCTGTTGAAATAATGCCAACCAACAATAAATTTTACCATCCAAAATACGCTGAGATAAAAGCATTTTTTTTAAACTAGAAAACTGCAATATTTTGTTATCTGATCTCATGTTTAATTTAGAGTAACTAGTAATTACAGCATCAGATAAAGTAATGAAGTAAGATGTTGTACTGAGGTTATTGCTGCCATGGCTGCTATGCTACTGAAATAAAAGATGTTCGGACGGGAACGCTGGCGCAGCTCCTCCTGTATTTGCTTTTGTTTCGTTTTGGGTTTTTTCCTGTAATTTTTGCTATATTCCAGTTTGGGAATGGTGATTTTTTATTTTTATGAACTCTTTGCTCTGAGTTCTTTGCTGCAGGGACTGTTTTTCTTTTTGCAGCTGTTCTGCCTGCAGCTAGCTTGGTGCTGCTAGCATTAACGTTTTTTTTTAACTCTCCTCTGGTCCTGCTATTTTCTGTGCATTGCCTCCTGCTGGTACTGTTGGAACCTGGTACCTGGACTGACTATCTCACCTCAACATCTTTGAGGCTGGACTGATTGGATTTGGTGGATGTGGGTCCTGTGCCTGCCAGGATCAGGCTGCTGCATTGGGAGACGGATCTTTCGTCTCTGCTGCTCTTCTTCTCTTCCCAGGTCCATCGGCTCCAGCAGCTCCTGAATACTTTTTGGAGGAACACTGGAACACACCTGTTCTGCTTTTCAGTAGCTCCTTTTTCTTTTTTTCATTCATCATTACCGCCTTTTTCTGGGCAGCAATTATTGCACTTGATTTTGAGTGGGTTCATATTTTTGTTTTTATACTTTACTTATATGTATGCATGTGTATGTATAGTTATGTGCTGTATATAGCTATGATACATTTCTTGGGTTTATTCATTTTTATTATTATTATTATTATTATTATTATTATTATTATTAGCCATTGTACAGCACTTTGGTCAACAATAGTTGTTTTAAGATGTGCTTTTATATTTTATTTTTTAAATTTATTTTATATTTATATTTTTATACATTTATATTTTTATATTTAATTTATTTTTTATTATTATTTTATTATTATTTTATTTTTTATTTTTATATTTTATTTTATTATTTATTGTTATAAATAAATTTGACTTGACTTGAAACTACTACAGATCCAGCTGCTGCCAATAATAAATTATTACAATATTCCTGCTTATTCTGACGATGAAAATTTGACTTGCTGGCATGAAATGTGGACTGAAATGTTTGGCATTAATACAGATAATTTTCAGATGATAAATGCTGAGGCTTTTACAGTGGGTGTGGCGGTATTAGGGATTTTGTTGGTCTTGGCAGCACTCTCGGTGTGTCTTCTTGTTAGTAAGTAACTACTTGTATAAGTTGTAGTGGTAATACTAATAGTACTAAGAGTAAGTATAAGTGGCCATGCAGTAATACTGTTACTATTGCTACTGCTGCTGTTACTACTATGAACACAACTATTACTGCTTCATTATTCCAACAATACACCTACTGCTACGACAACAGAACGAATACCGACAATGAAAGCTGTTTGAATTATGCTGCATTATTTGATTGCACGACCCTTGAGAACATATTAAATTAAACCAAAATAAACAATAAACACTGTAAAAGAAAAGGATTTAAAATGAAATAAAGTAACAATATAAGCAGTAAAAAAATATATATTGAAAATGAGATATAAAATTTAGGTTCAGCCAGCTCCACAAAATCATTAAAAAGTTATGAAAAAAAGACAGTCTACATAAAAATGACTTGAAGGAAGAGTAATTTGCCCAACCAGATCTCTGGGAACAGCCTGTTTCAAAGCCTCTGGGATTTGATGCAAAACCATCCCATTTTATTTTTTTTCTAGTGTAGACTTTGGAAATACTAATGCAAAGCCCAAACAATAGCATAATGAAATGGCTCCCAGTAGTACTACTATCCTCTCTACTGCCGTTTCTATCATGAAACAAATAATTTTCAGTACAACCAGAATAACACTTCAGGATCCTGTGACCACCTAAAAAAAATTTAAAAAAAAATTAAAATAAAACAATGAATGACTGAATTATCAGTATGTTTAATCTCTTTCGATGGCCTGGTCCTGTTTTTTTTTTTTATTCTCCAACCTTTGCTTGCCTAACGAGGAGTTAAATGCAAAGATGGTGATCAAGGAATTACTGGAGTGTCATTTAAATATGATAATTAGTTCAATAAATGTCCTCTTCAGTAGCTGGCATGTATTGACTCTAACGTATATGATATGTTGGTTGTTGACGGTGAATCTCCCTGTTCCGACAATTTCATGAAAAGCTTATATCACTGATGTGTGAATCGATGTTACTGATGCAGATGCCGCTGCCATTACTGAAAAAGCTGCAATAAAAGTCTAACAGAGGAAGGAGGTGAATGAGAAGGGTCAGAGCGTACAGAATGAAAAGAGATTTGTTGGAAGGGAGAATATGGTTTAAGGTTTCGGCAGCTGCTGTGACACGGCTGTTAATATTCAAAATTACAAGTACATGCGATTGCGTGTGTTGTTGTTATTTAATGGCAGAACATCACATTCTCACAGTCTCTGTCCCTCCTCTAACACCTCATTAATGCGCCCGAGATTGAAGATGGTAGATGAAAAGAGTGGTAAAGTATTGACATTCCCTATATCACCTCCATCCAATATCAAATGCAGCCACACAGAATGGGTGCTTGGGCCTTAGATTTCCCGTTATGTGTGCAGGACTGCAGCATATTTAGTATAACGGCTTCAGATTCAATACTGTTTTGCTCGAACTTGGCCAAAATGAATTTTATTTGCTTTACAGCTTTAGATACTTGTTGAGACTTTTGAGATGTTTAAAACACATGTAGATTACCTTTCATAAACAAATTCGAGAAAAAACAATCTGGATAAAAAGCTATGAAAATTTCTTTATTCTAGAAAATTCTTACACTTTTGACTGTCATGTATCCATTTTTTTTATTTTTTTTTGATTGAATCCATGGTGGAAAAAAAATGGCAGAACAAAAGTTTGCAATCCTGTGTGGTAAATTCAGTGAAAAGTTTTTTTTTTTTTTTTTTTTTNGTTTTTTTTTTTTTTTTTGATTGTAACCAAATGAACCTGTTATTCTTTGCTGATGTTGTAAAGTCATCCTCAAAATCTGGATGCCAATCCGGATCCGGACCGAACCACAACTGTCTCCAGACTGAGCAAATTCTACTTTTCATATGTATTATTTCTATTATCTGCAGGACATCGCTGCGACGCAACAAGTCAAAGTCAAAAACCAAACGTCTGACTGAGAGTTGACAACGCAGCTAGTTTTGTCAGCAGCCCCCCACCCCCACGCTACACCTGACACCTGAAATTGTCAGTAAAAAAAAAAAAAAAANAAAAAAAAAAAAAAAGATTAGGATCCCAATCCGACCCTGGCCCGACAAATTTTAACAAACATACCTTTGTCTCATTGAAGATAAGTAATATTTGTATTTGAGTGTCCCTGTTGTAAAATTATTAGTGGTTTTACAATAGGTTTCAAGTCACTTTAATATGCCAGGTGTGTACTACAATATATACTTGCCTTACAGTTTCTGAAGTAGAACCTTTTACATTATTACTATTATTTGACCTTTGTTAAGTACTACAAAGACGACGACATCTTTTACAGTCTGGACGGTCGTGCCGTCGACTCACAGAACGTCTTTCCTGCTGCAGAAGAACAATTACAACCATCTCAGGTAGTCCTTTTGTCAGACACATTTATCGTCTGTTGAAAATTGTTTTCAAACTTATTCTGTCAAGTTAAAAAAAAAAAAGAAAGAAAAAAAAAGAAACTGTGAGTGATATTGATGACGGTAAGAGAGCCACGTTTGGAAAGAGGATCACATTTTTCTGCATGCTGTAAATTACTTCCCCAATGCAACACATATCACTTTCCAAAAGCACAAGCATTGTAACCAATTAAAGTGCTGCACAGTCTTTGTGCGATAACAGCTTTTGCTCATTCAAATGTTGATAACTTCAGCAAAGAATTGTGTTTACTATTAAACAGCAACAAAAGAAACGGAATAAAACAGGAATATTACCAGTCATGGATGATATTCTGTTTCACCATGATCCAAACTAGCTCTTCAAATGGGCAGGAGATAAGAGTACTTCCAGCAGAAATACCATGTGAATACTGCAAAAATCTCCATCTTATGATGTCATTTATGTCTATTACTGAGTCTGGTAATATGTACTGAGTCAGGTACTATGTCTAGTACTGAGTCTATTACTGAGTTTATGTCTATTATTTTACTTTGAGATCTCCAGGAAAACTCTTACAAATTTTTTTTAACGGATAATAACTTGAATTGCATTAGTTCACATGCAGGTTACTTTGCTTTGGTGTTTATTGTTTTTTTGGGGGAGGGATCTCTGGCATTCTTGACAATTTATTGTCATGAATTGAAGATGCAGCTCAGAGAATACAAAATAAAACTTTGCTCCGTGTACATCCAGCACACAAACACATTCACAGTGCTAGGTCTTCTCCTAAATTAAAACCCCAAACTGTTACAAATAATCTCTCCCAGGAGAAGAGGAAGAAGAAGGGAAAAAGCCTGATAAGGTCAAACTCTCTCGAGGAGATGGCCCTGCCCAACAAATTGCCTGAGTCACGAGGTTACAACTCACAAGGAGAGTTCAAGACTATTTTAGCCACAGACAGAAAATACGACACCCTTTAAACCAGTTTAACAAGCTGCTTCAATCCAAGCGGTTCCCGCGGGTGGAAGCCGGGGGCTCATCCTGATGGGGGTGGGAGGGGTCCTGCTTCTTGTCTGCTGCCTGGGGAGGCTCGTCTGAGCAGCTGAGACAACATTTCAGCAGAGACAGTCCAAACCCAAATCTGCCCTCTCACAACAGCTGGAATAACAAACGCTCTGCTTTAAGACCGTCTAAATCCACCACTGTGGAACAAATAATCTCAGTAGAGACGGAGGGAATATCAATGGAGTAAAGCCTGCGAGACGAATTAGGTCTTTAAATCATGCAACATTAGAAGCAATATAATGTGAGATTTACTGCAGCAAAAAAGATACAATCTGGTGGAAAAATGTCAAAATAGGCCAAGTTTTAGCGATATAATGGTGTGGTTTTTTCAATTTGAGATTCTGCAGGAGATGCTTTTTGTTATGAGGTCAATCATGGTGGCAATCACTTCTCACGCTAACGACTCTTCCTTTATTCCTCCCTTTGTTTATTTCAAACAACACACTTCTGCTGCCAGAGAAGCAAAATCACTGCTGCAATATGCTGTTTTGATCTTGTTAGATGAATTGGTGACACAGAATTACAAAATGTACTTTTATTAATCTGAAAATGTCCCAGATAACCTAATCTGCATGCAGGTAAACATTTTATTTATGTGGGAAAAATGCTCCTCAGCTTAGTGCTTCAGACGTTTTTAGGCTTGACTTGCTGTATCCATAAAGAAAAGATGTGATGAAAGCTGATGGAAGCAGATTTTTCAAATTAAACAATGAAGTTGTGGTTTCTTAGTGCCACCTCCAGAAAGCCAAAAAATTAAACTTTGATTACACTCAGATTAAGAAAATAAATCTTTTCTAAAAAATATACAGTACCAGTCAAAAGTTTGGACACACCTTCTCATTCAATGGTTTTCCTTTATTTTTTTTATTTTCTACATTGTAGATTAATACTGAAGACATCCAAACTATGAAGGAACACATATGGAATTATGTAGTAAACAAAAAAGTGTTAAACAAACCAGAATATGTTTTATATTTTAGATTCTTCAAAGTAGCCACCTTTTGCTTTGATGACAGCTTTGCACACTCTTGGCATTCTCTCTATCAGCCTCATGAGGTAGTCACCTGGAATGGTTTTCCAACAGTCTTGAAGGAGTTCCCAGAGGTGCTGAGCACTTGTTGGCTGCTTTGCCTTCACTCTGCGGTCCAACTCATCCCAAACCATCTCAATTGGGTTTAGGTCAGGTGATTGTGGAGGCCAGGTCATCTGACGCAGCACTCCATCACTCTCTTTCTTGGTCAAGTAGCCCTTACATAGCCTGGAGGTGTGTTTGGGGTCATTGTCCTGTTGAAAAACAAATGATGGTCCCACTAAGCGCAAACCAGATGGGATGGCATGTCGCTGCAGAATGCTGTGGTAGCCATGCTGGTTAAGTGTGCCTTGGATTTTGAATAAATCACCAACAGTGTCACCAGCAAAGCACCCCCATACCATCACACCTCCTCCTCCATGCTTCACGGTGGGAACCACACATGTAGAAACCATCCGCTCGCCTTTTCTGCATCTCACAAAGACATGGCGGGTGGAACCAAAAATCTCAAATTTGGACTCATCAGACCAAAGGACAGATTTCCACTGGTCTAATGTCCATTGCTTGTGTTTCTTGGCCCATGCAATTCTCTTCTTCTTGTTGTTCTTCCTCAGAAGTGGCTTCTTTGCAGCAATTCGACCATGAAGGCCTGATTCACGCAGTCTCCTCTGAACAGTTGAACTTCAGATGTGTCTGCTACTTGAACTCTGTGAAGCATTTATGTGGGCTCTAATCTGAGGTGCTGTTAATTTGCAGTTTATGAGGCTGGTAACTCTGATGAACTTATCCTCTGCAGCAGAGGTAACTCTTGGTCTTCCTTTCCTGGGGCGGTCCTCACGAGAGCCAGTTTCATCATAGCGTTTGATGGTCTTTGCGACTGCACTTGAGAATACATTCAAAGTTCTTGAAATTTTCCGGATTGACTGACCTTCATGTCTTAAAGTAATGATGGACTGTCGTTTCTCTTTACTGAGTTGAGTGGTTCTTGCCATAATATGGATTAGAACAGTAGTCTTATAGGGCTATTCACTGTATAGACCTTTGTACCGACCCTACCTCTGTACAACACAACTGATGGTCTCAAACACATTAAGAAGGCAAGAAATTCCAGAAATTGACTCTTGACAAGGCACACCTGTTAATTGAAAACCATTCCAGGTGACTACCTCATGAGGCTGATAGAGAGAATGCCAAGAGTGTGCAAAGCTGTCATCAAAGCAAAAGGTGGCTACTTTGAAGAACCTAAAATATAAAACATATTCTGGTTTAACACTTTTCTGTTCACTACATAATTCCGTATGTGTTCCTTCATAGTTTGGATGTCTTCAGTATTAATCTACAATGTAGAAAATAAAAAAAATAAAGGAAAACCATTGAATGAGAAGGCGTGTCCAAACTTTTGACTGGTACTGTATGTAAACACCATCATTAGATTGAAATCCAATGCCAAAATGCACAACCCCACTTCAAGGAACTTTATGGAATTGTGAACTCTTTGCACAGACTTTTACATCAAAAAACTAAACGTGTTCTTTTGCACTGTTCTCTGTCTATGCTCTTTGTCTTGTTACTGCACTTCTTGTCTACATGCACAATGTTAAATGTTGCACCAGGAGGTCCTGGAGAAAAGCATTTCATCCCAAGTGTGTACTTGTATATGGATGGCTTCACAATAAAGCTCTGATTCTGAAATCGGAGCATCCTTACAGAAAAAGACCAAGATTATGTGAGTGTAAATTGATTTATTCAGACATGTAAACATCATACTCCGATTACGCAATGCATCATGTATATTCGTTCATCCATTTATATCTAACTCACATTTCTGTCTAAATCGCAGTACAGACGAAAATCGGAATATAGCGTCCATGTAAACGTACTGAGTGGGATCGCTGAAGAATCTCTGAGCATTACTCATTATGAGATTTAAAATGTGAACACTTGGACAGACCAGGGTTCATTAAAAGTAACCAAATGACACCCTGGTGGTAATAATTGGCCCTTTAAGCTCAATTTTCTGCCTGCTTTATATTCACACATAATTTCTGACAGTTGTTGTTCTTTACATATAAAGCATTCCTTTAAACACAGCATGTCCTCAGTCTGATCAGCTGTCAGCGGAGTATTTAAGCATCCACACACTGACAGACAGCATTAACCACATGGATGACGAGCGGGGAAAGTGGAAATGATGGGCAACAGGGAGACTGAACAGAAAAGTGTCTCCCTTGATACAGAAAATCACTCACACACTGACTTCATCTTCACCCAGATGTTCACTGCGTGCTTCAAACCTTTTAACACTCTTCTGATCAACAGAGATGACACAATACTGTGTGCTTGTCTTGGGAGATTGTGTAATTTAAGTGCTCTTTCTGTTAAGTGCATCGCAGGACTCTCTAGAGAGTGAAAATTAAATATGAAAAACCAGAGCTCTGGTTTTCAATCATTTGTAATGCAGAGATCAGATTGGAAATACTCAGCGCATCATCTTCTTGTAGGTCAGGCAGAGTCGCGGTTTGTTAACCTGACCAAACACACACACGGCGCAAAGAATGAGAAATAAATGAGGGCAGTGCTGAAATGTAATTAGGGGACAGATAATGGATTTTCAAACCTTTGTCTTGATGATCTGATGTTTGCCCACATTTAAGGGCTCAGATTTTTTTTGTTAAGGGCCACGAGAAAATGATCCTGATTTAATGTCAAACTTAACTATCAAACGTTGTGGCTGTAAGTTGGTATGAAAGGCTGTTTTGAATACGATGAGTGCAGGTGAAACTAGAGACTTTTACTTGTGTCAAATTTAAATATCACTATCTGAATTTGAGTGAATTATATGGATTCTGTGGTGTTATATGCAGTCATTTTCCACCCTCTACATTATGCACCATCCTCTTCCTGCACTTTGTGCTTTATCTTTATTTCAAGAGCTATTTGCATATAACTATGTATTTTACTCTTGTGTGTATAAGGGTTACTTTGCTTAATGTCATCATTTGCAGTTACTAGGCTACCAAATGAGATTTTCTTAGTATTGGGCCTCCTCTATAGATTATTCATATGGAAACAGAAATCTAGTGGCATTTAGAGCACAAACATGAGAAAGAGAGAAAACAGGAGAAAAGGGGGGCATGAATGACGGAGGTATTGACAGGTTCAGAGCTGGAAATAATGGTAAGTGCACCCTTCCTGCCTTCGGGATTTGCAGCTTCACAATGCCCCTCATCTGGATGGTGAAGCTGCTTGTGGAAAGATGAAGATGAGCCTGACACATCTGAGGCCGCCTCTGATGATTCATTCTGCTCTGATAAAGCCTCAGTGTAGAAGACAAAAATACGGGCAAAACCCTCAACATGTAACAGAAGGAACTCAAGTTATAACTTAGATTTGATCCAAATAAAGGGGATATACAGTACTTTTTGTGATTTTCCCTGATGTTTTTTTTATTCTGCAATATATTTTCCCTGGAAGCTTCGTATTTGATGAGTCCTCTACTTTTTCAAAATGTTGATGTCGACATGCAACAAGTGGTTAGACGCACCAATGAAATTCAAGTTTTTGCTTTTAGCATCCGTGTTTCTCAGTCCATGCGTGCTGCCAGCTCAGACCTGTTGCAGCTGGCCAATCAGAACACAGCAGGATTTTTCAGAGGGGGCTTTAAAGAAACAGTACCTAAAACTCAGTGTGCATGGTGATGCTGTAGCAAGAGGACAGCGGAAATTGATCAGTTTGGTTTTTGCAAGTAAGGCATTGCAAATAAGAACATGGAAATCTGTGAGTAATATGTCATATTTAATACAGTGTTGGAAGAAATACTCAAATCCTTTACTTAGAATAAGTATTAATACTATGACATAAAAAACCCTCGATTATAAGTAAAAGTGATGCATTTAAAATTCTAATATGAAATTCTACTTTTTAGCATATACAAAGTTATTATCATGAATGATATGATATGGCACAGCCTTAAAGGAGATGAGATACAAGATTGTCCGCCATGTTCGGTAAAAATCTTCTCCAATTTGAAGGCTTTTTACGCTTTCAGGTCAACTGAAGGATTACACGCCTCTTTACACTGGAATCAATTCTAAGAGTTTTCCCCTCGAAAATTCTAGAAGAAATTCCCTCTGACATATAGCAGAGTAGAAGTTGAAAGTGGCACAAAATTAATTAAAACTGTACTTAAGTACAGCACTTGATTTAATGTCCTTATTTATTTATCTATTTATTTTTATCTCTGAGTTAAATAAAAGTTACTACCACTTTGCTGTAACTGCCCACAGTAGTTTTCTTGTCACTCAGATGTAAATCTGCTCTCTTAGTCCTATTTTTTTAAACAGGTATTCCTTGTAACTACATATATTTAAAGCACTCTATACGTTGAGTTTTTTTTCCCTGTTAATTTCCACTGGTTGCACTCATGCTAAACTCCAAGTCACTAAATAAACAAATCAATCAAACGAACGCCATAAACATTCAATGAAAATGTAGTCATGGTTGTCCTACTTCTTAATTCAGACGGCGTTGCCTTGAGCGTATCTTGTTGTGCATGAATAGTCAGACTTATTTAGTGTCTGTGCATGTGGCATATTTCACATCTACAGACAGGTGATCGCAGCGCATTATGCTGCAGCTAAATTCACCGAGAAATCACCAGCTTTCATTTTATATTTGCAGTCTTCGTTGCCGTTCTCGTGAGATTAATCTGAAAGTAACTGCATAATTTAAATGTATGCGCACATTACCGTCTGTTCATACAGGCTGGCTGTCTGTCACATGGAAAGTGAACTTCTTCCTGCCACGGAAGGTTAAGACCTGTCAGGATTTGGCCCAGACCAACTGTCCCCCCATCCAGCCAATGAGTCCTTGTTGTCTCCATTCTGTTTACATTAACTTTCAGAAAGCGCATAAGTCTGTGTGTAATATGCAATAACCATGTATGAAGAAATTGGTAAGCATTGGGTCAACTTCAGAATCCTTAATGAAATCAGCTTTTTATTTCCATCAATGCTTTTTCCTATGAATTACTTTTATATATGATAAGTTATTGAACAAAATACATTTACTATGCACTGGAACAGATTGAATAGTATTTTTTTGGGCATCAATTCATATTGAATCTGTCTGCAGTTTTCTTTTTCTATAATATTCACTTGTGGCAACTAAAACACAATTACAGTGAAGTGGTTCCTTAGGCAACTAAAACTGCCTGGTTAAAGGAGACATATTAAACAGATTTCCATCTTCTTATTTTTATTTAAGAGTCTATTTTGAAACCTTCGCAATTATTTAATATGTAAAACACACAATGAGCCACTTCTATTTTCCCTTGCTGCAGCACCACTGTGTACACTGAGTGAAAACATTTTAGGAAGTCTGAGAGAAAATAACAAAAGGTATAATATGTCCCCGTAAATTTCGGCAAAGATTATTGTTAAATTTTAAAAATTAGTTTTTAATAAATAAATTTGTCATCTTCCAGCAGGAAATTTTCTTTGAAATATTAGTGGCTGCTGCTACATAGATGCATCGTGAGTCCTAAGCTTCAAACTGTGCAGCCACTGCAATGAACTGGTGCACAGCTGGCGTGAGTGTGAAAGGCAGATCAGTGTGGTCGTATTAATGAAAGTCCCTCTGCCAGGAGCCTTGCTGACCTTGGTCTTATCTCTGCGACCTCATGCATGATTGATAAATAAAAACGAAACTCAAGCTACCTTCTGTAGCTGAGGTATCTAATCTCATTACGAGCTGGTTCCTTTGGCTAAAACGAGGATGAGCGTGGCCGGTCTTGGTTGGCCGGGCATTTTATTTTGCAGCATTTTCACTGTTTACACACTGTCAGACAGAGACCAGAGATACAAACCAATATCTCTGTGTCTTTGCTGCACCTCAGAAACAAATTCACTCATGGGTCAATAAATATTCCATCTCCACAGTAATAAAACACATGTATTGGCTAGCAGTTCTCTGTGTCCTCCATATACAATACAAAATGAGAAATTTACTTTGTGTGGGATTTCGTGCATGCATCATTGCTTTGCCTTGAGCAGGTTTTTTACAGTTTTGCTCATGAATTATTAAAGCAGAAAATACAGTGTTTACCCTTGATATCACAAGACCCTCTAAAGCTGCAATTCTGTATTCGGTGTTGTCAACATAAGTGTCACAGATGTGTCACTACTGAAATGTGGTTTTTCAGCTGTATGAGCTCTAATATTAAAACTAGAGTTTCCCCAGCAGAATCCCATGCCTGATTATTTTTTAAAGCTATGCAGCTAAAGCAAACATCACTCAAAATTCTATTTTGAGCATTATAACGTGGCTATAACATGTAAGATTACAACAGCTGCGTAAGAATGTTCTTTCTTTCATAACAAGGAATATTGTTTTGAACTGTTTAATCAATAATTCTGCCAGCCAATAAGACTGTCTGGAAATGTTTATTCATAGATTCTCATATTCCTATCAAAGCTAACTCAGATCGCTGATAACTTCAAGATGAATTACCCTGCAAAGGAGTATCTGGCTATTAGTAGTCCATTCATATGACCTCCCAGGGGGATTTACCGGGCAGAGTGTAACATAAAACCAGAGGAACTGTTTTCATGTCTCTGCCTATGGTCTGCCTGTGAGTGATGATTACCCATGTAATTACTTCCATGAACATATCCACTAGCAGAAACTGCTGTGTAGTATATTATTTCAAAACATATACATACTATGAAGAGAACTTTTTGGCATGCGCATGGTGAGTCTGGTCAATATTATTTTTATTGGCACCTTTGAATGCAGACGTGAAATAGGAGCTGTGAGATAAAACAAGCGTGCTTGGTGTATTTTCTAACACCAAGCACGTCCGCGGCAGTTTATTCCACCTCTATAAGGTTTGCTTTGGTTTGTTTGGGAACATGAAAACAACAGCATTCGAACCTGGGTTGCACTAAACAATCTCAGAGATGCCTGCAAATTCTCAAAGCAAACTATTTGGTAGAGAGATCATAATCTGAATACATAACATTAAATGACACCAAAAAGCAGTTTTATTAGGTAGGAGGAGATTGCTGTATTCCTTCTGTCTCCATGCGAGCACCAGGGAAGCTGCATTACAGAGAGGAGCGCAGACAAATCCATCCCTTAGCTAAAATTACAGGAACTGGAGTCGCCACAAGCAAAATATCCTATTTCGCAATGTGACAGGTTACCAAAAGTCCTGTAATCACGGCCTACAGTGTTGTTGTGTGTGGACTAGAATATCACAGGATAGTTTTGGTGTCTTTTGTTTTACGCATACAATGAAAAATGCAAATAAAACGGAGCCGGATCTGAGCTTTAAAGTGGCGAGGTACAGTAAATAAACTGCATGTTTTTTTCCTCACACAGCGTGACATTCATGTGGCTGTCTCTGCCCTTACTGACCACACACACACACACACACACACACACACACACACACACACACACACACACACACAGACTGTCAAGAGTCAGGTCTGGCTATTTTAAATTAGTCAAGGGCCCCTCTTTGCATGAGACTAGTATTACCTGGGGATTTTGTGTAATTAATATTACATGCAGAGGTCATCAGTAATCCTGTGAGAATCTGCCATGTGTGTAATTTGTAAAGTAAAAATCCAGTGACAATCCTTGGGATTTCATTTGTAAATTCGAGTGCAAATACACCTCAGATATCACCTTATTGCGATTTGTACTCAAGTCACATCCTACTATGGACATCTGAACAACTAGCAGCAACCAGCAATTAGACAAAAAAAAATGACCTCAAACGCAATAACACGCAAGAAACAGCAATCACATCTCACTGCGAAACTCAGTTTGTTTAACCCAAAATATAATAAGTCCTTTGACTAAAGAAGTGAATGAGTTCTTACTTTTGTTGTGTTTACACTTGTTTGGTTTGATTTTTACATAGAAAGATGTCAGGTGAAGCAAAACACTTCAACAAAAGCCATGTGAGAACACTCGCTCTGCTAACTGTTCAGAAATGTCTGGGAATTGGGGGGGGGGGGGGGGGNGGCACAAAAAATCCAAACAAGAAGACAAGAAGTTACAGAGCAAAATGGAGAAACCAAAAACTCAGTATACATTCCTGTTTGTATTGTTTGGGCCATTTTCCAGGAAGTTCTACTGAATTTAATTGAAGATGTCTGGAAAACGTGCTGCCTTCAGACAGCACAGTTTAAATATGAGCTCCATTCTTCAGTTCAGACAGCTGAGTGGAAGAATGGAGCTCATATTTAAAACACACAAGGACATGCTAGGTTAGGACTTTTCCACAGCATTTGATCTGTTATGGTAGTTTACTAAATGGAAGCCATTAACACAAACTTGCAGAATGGGTCTTGTAGATGATTAAGAACCAGATCAGATCCAAACATAAATGGACCATTCCAGAGTTTATAAACCCTCTGGACCCCAAAACCCGCCGGCGGGTTTGAAAGGCATGTTTCCTTTAAACAATCGCCAAAATTACACCATTTGTCATAGCCAGAAACTTTAAAAATCAAAATTATCGTCAGGTTTTCAAATTTCCGACAGTCCTTGAACTAACCATGTGCGCCTAACACTTCCGTAAGGAAACATAACCAAATCTAAGCTTAGAGTAGTGATATTTCCTCAAAATCACTTTATTATAAATGTCTCATTTAAAAATTCGCTAAAAATAAACCCTTTGTACAATCCAAATTCTGTAAAAAAAAAGAAATTCTGCATTTTTCGCCACAACTAGCAAGCCTGGAGCGCCTCTGGTCTCTTTAATAGTCACGTGACAACCATCCAGTGAGTCATTGGCTGAATGCAGACTGCAGCAGGCACATTAAGCCTATTGTTTATAAAGATTATAGNCTTTTTTTTTTTTTTTTTAATTTTCTAGTATTGGTAACACTTGTGGGCATTTGAAAAAATGTTGAATATATAGATTACTTCTTTTTTCAATTTTTTAAAATAAATTATCAAAGAAATACAACTTACATTTTTTTATGTTTTTACGATTTATGACATTATAACTGTGTTATACTGCACAAAAGATATTTTTGAGTTCTTCCTACATATAGCCATGATTGTGCTGCTTCCATAGAGGTGCAGGACTTGCAGGTACAGTGAAAAATGAGCCACAGTGAGTAAAAATGTGACAGGAGCAAAAACCGCCCAGAAAGTGCTTGGGGTCCAGAGGGTAGACCCGAGACCACTCCCTGAAAAGGGTCTCTGGGAGTTTGCATGTGATTGCTGTTTTTAGACTCAACAAATTCTACCAAGAAAATCTACTGGAATCGGATTCAACCAGTCTAAATCATGTGGGTGTGAAAACATTTTTAGAGTTTGAAACTACCAACAACACAGCCAGAAACAGCCGTCTCAGTTTGACAGGTTTGGTGTCCAGATTCTAACAAGTCTTAGTCGTAAGTGTGACAATATGGCAGAAAATGGCTGAGCAGCTCTGGCCTGTAGACGTGATGGATGATGAAAAAGTTCCCCTCGACACTCGTGGTTATGACTTTGTTGGTGCTAATGTTAAATGTAGGCTTATCCTGACCCGTTACAGATAAAGAGGCCAAACTCATCAACAAATCTTCCCCATCAGTCAGGCTTTTCCAGCAGTACTCGAGCCACAAAGGATCCAGCAAGTTGAAGGACATTCAAGGCTCGATATGAGTCCAAAAATACATTATCCCTAAGATGTTGCAATGAATAGTGCCTGTTTTTAGAATATTCACACACACACGTATCAGACATGCATTATTATGGTGCTTCTGATACTGATTCAGTCATGTTCGGCATAATGGAATCATGATTTTCACATTTGGAATTCCTAGTTCGTCAGTGGCTTCATTCAACTTCCTCGGAAAGTTCCCAGAAATGATCACTGGACCGTTAAATTGAAGTTATAGTCATCACCTACGTTATTATTCATGAGCTGCCAACTGCAAAGGTTATCTATGCAGGTCCCAGGGGAGAGCTGCCATGTGACCCTGACAAAAATAATTTCTCTCCTATCCTCTAATCTTGGCAGGGTAACAACTTCACTTACATGCCTCACGATGGTGACGCTCATACGCTTTAAAAAGTACTAAAAAATCTACATAGCCAAAAAGATGAATATCTATATGGCTTCTTATCTGCTGAATCCAAGCAGGCAAATGTCTAAACACAAGCAGCGATTTCTTCCTCCAGCTCCAAATTAATAAATGCTTTACTTTCTGATATACTAGCTTGTGATATCATTAATCTTTTGTAGATCCCAATACAGCGAACATCCTGCATGTGTTGCATTCACACTGTTCATGTCCCACACACCTTTTTTAATAACTCTGAATTCAGAATTTAATAGTGTAGATAAAATTAATCGTAGCAGGAACTTTCAAAAGATTTTACATAAATGTAAAGTCAGCACTGCACTATTCTTTCATGGAGGTCTTGAGTGTAGCGTTAGTGTGTGTTGTACAAATGCAAAGTAGAGAAAGTTTCCTGTAAGATTTAAGTTAAATAATAAAAAATAAAGAAGCAAATAATTCTTAAAATGTCCAACAAGGTTATGGTCAAACTGATCAAATACATGGAAGTTTAGTGAATATATGTATGAAATAATATTTGATTGAAGTTTTAATGAAACCAGGTTAAGACAAAGAATTAGTCCAGTAGCAGAAGTACACAAACCCTTTACTTAAGAAAAAGTAGTAATACCACAATGGAAAATACTTCATAACAAGTCCTGGATTCAACATTCTTACTAAGTAAAAATAAACATGCATTATCAGTAAACTCAAAAGTAAAGTAATTCATTCAAAATGGAGATACAAGGTGTTGAAACATGCTTGAGATACAGTGAACATATTTGGGTTTTTTTGCCGAAGTAACTTTATTTAGTAGAAGCAAGTTTATTTAACCGATCCAACACGGAGCTGCACAGAAGATAATGTATGTCTCCGCCAGGAAATATAGACCCAGGAGAAGATGGCTTTTACCAAGCAATTAAAATGATCGTGCCTTCTACAATTGTGTTCAAGGGTTAGAAGGTGAAATGTTGAATTTTATGGTGGATGCATCACCTGAACATTTGATTTCGAAAGATTAGGGAATTTGAAAAAAAAAATAACAGGAAAACTAAAATACGGTTTCATGTTTTGGAAATTAGTTGTCAGTAACGTAATGTATACGGATATACTGGGCTGAAACATGCATGATCACCAGTATGGTCCTTTAAATTTGTCTCCTTGGCATTTCTGTAGAAACAAGGTTGCGGTACATTTCTGTGGTCGAACAAAGACTCAATACATAAATACACAGATACTCGGTGCACGGCTGACATGACCTCTCATGTTGCACACAAATCACTCTGTGAGATGGATGCCAGCGAGGAACATTCATATCGCTCTCCAGTTCTACATTCAACATTCAATCACAAAGTGCATTCAGGCAGCATGACATGCACCATGACTGCAGCTGTGGAGAGGATATAATGACTGTCCACTGCTGCACTGGATCAGCATATTATGAGCTAGTTATTCTAAATAGGAGGCGACGTGTGAATTAAATTATGAGCATTGTGGAGCGTGGATGTGATTCTTGAGGCATAGTGGGAAAGAGTGTGTGTGGACTCAAGTCCCATGGGGCTGCAGATGATGTGGAAAATGCACTTAATGCTTTATTAATAACATCCAGGTGGATTTTTACACACTGAGACTGAAATGACACGAACCGCCACACATTTGATTCTTTTTCTAATTCTTGTTTATGATAAATGCCGTCTGACACAATGATGACAACCACCTACAGAAAGAAATGTCCTCAGAGTGTGACCTATCTGGTGGGAATATGGGTTACGGGCACGCATCTCCTTTAAAAACCTCCTTGAGTTAAGTTTCTAAACAGCTGCCTCAAAAGGAACAAATTGAAGCAATTTGGATTAAGTGTGAAATGGCGTGAAAATATTCTGTTTACAGAGCCAATCAACCGACACTTTTAGAAGAGACGGGTCTGGATCTCTGTGATTGTATTCCAAAACCGAGGGAATCAGTGCAACCAAGCTGGGAATTGGAATTTGCACTAAAAGGTAAACCTAATTACAGGTGCCATGCTTCATATAAATTGTGATTTATACCTCTATTTAAGTTCTGTTAAACCGCTATAAAGTTAGCTGAATCTGAAATGTGGTGTTTGGCAATCTAAAGACTTTTAAAGAAAACATCAAAAAATCAAGGTCACATTGATTTATCTATTAGATTAGATTTGTTTAATTAGATTTGTTAGATTAGATAAAACTAGTTAGATTATATTATATTAAACTAGACTAGATTTGAATAGATTTGATTGGTTAGATTAGATTACATTTAACTAGGTTCAATTAAATTTGTGATTTTAATCTAACTGTTTTAGATTAGATTAAAATAGATTTTAAAATAGATTTTAGATTAAAATAGATTAAAATAGATTTTAATTTGTTATATTACATTAGACTAGATTAGATTAAGATATATTTTAATTTGCTAGATTAGATTAGATTAGATTAGATTAGACTAGATTACATTACAGTACATTAGATTTTGGTGTGGTTAAGTACAATTACTGAACCAAAATTTTAATTTAAGACATTTCAATGTTAATCCCAAATGTTTCTTCAGTTTGAAATAGAACTGAAATAATACCTGTATCATGTCCACGGAATTGCCACGCCCAGCACTGGTTTTTGGAAAACAACCCGTCACCCACACCTGAACTGTGGATTTCTCATCATTTCACCCTATGGCCATCAGCTATGGGCGTGGCAGCATAAATGCAGCATAAATGACAGTACCATTCTTGTGGTGAACTGAAACTGAATCAAGTGGAAGGCAACAGAGTGAAACAGCATGGGAAGCGCAGAAATAGTGAATTTACTACATGATCTTGCACTGTGAAATATATATGATGATAAAAGGACGAGTTCTCTCTCAATCTGTCCCTCTTCCTCTTCCCTCTCTGATAAAACTGTCTACAATAGCACCACAATATTTTTTCCCGTTTTCCAGGTGTTAAATAACAGACAGTCAATCAAACATCAGTCAGTAATGATAAATCCGTTTCAGTGACCATTGGTATAAATTTCCATTCCCCCCTCATATATTTTTGAGATCCTACACTGGAACCTATACTTGAATCGACCAAAAAAAGAGTTTTTAGAGATGCTGCTTCATTTTGCATCTAAAATGTCCACGATTTCTAATTTGTCCCATAATGTTTAAATTAAACTCATCATTAGTAATATTGACAACAGCCATCTTGAGTTGTCTGGTGGTGAAAATAACCAAGAGACTCTTCACCAAAGCAACAACAGCTATCGTGCATGACATGAACACAGAATAAGTTTGTGTAACATGGTGGGATGACCTTTTACCACTAAGCCGAAGTTAATTACCTTTAATTAATTACACCTTTTTAGTCCTTTTGTTCCAGCTCTGTGGATTATGCTGCTGTATGTCAAACCTGGCAACCCACAGGTTTTGCCGCTGATGAATGTTAAATGTGTGAGCAATTTTCTCAAAAATTACAGAAAACCAAGCTAATCTCAAAAACCTGCAAGACTGGAAAACTTGCTAACAGTGATTTCTTCGCCATGGTTCAGGTGAGTGATTATTACTGTGACCTGAACTTCACAGCAATTGAACTGTCGAAACTTGCATGTCTGTAACCTGTAATCACCAAAGACTCGCCTCACTATGACATTTCAATCTTCCCTCTCTATCAACACAAAGGGAGCACTGCTCATATTTCAGCTTATCATCTGTATCTCCCTGTCTTCTTTCCTCCCTAACTTCCTCAACTACACTTTCAGGGTTTGCCTTACGATGCATTTCTAGCACATTTCAAGTACAATTTGAGCAAAGAATAAATTAACAAGACTAAGACGTGATGCTTCTAATGCCAATGTTCAAATTCTTGAAAGATTTCAATACTCGATTCAACGAAATATCTCAAAAAGTATTCAGCTTTGATCCAGCTTTGATTCAGCTTTGGTCCAACGCTGGAGCTAATGCTGCGTTCCAGTCAAAGTAGAAAGTCGGAATTTCCAATGTCATGCAAGAAAAATTACTTTAATCGGCTGTTATTTGATTATTTACTTTCACAAAGTTCACTGCCATGTTGAATGACGTCATTGTGAAGTTGAGACAGATAGATTTTGTGGACTTCAAGTGCCATTCCAATGCATTTTTTTTTTCCAAGTAGGTGGTAGGAAAATTTTGAGTTCCAAGTTGTCTGACAGGCAGCATAAGATTCACTAATGACCAAAGGCAAAAGGTATGAGTGGGAACATCCAAGGCAGTGATCCAAAAAAAAAAAAAAAAAAAAAAAAAAGACTGCAATACTTATGGTAATGTGAAGCAAATCACCTACAAATATTATTTTTCTCACATAACACCAATATTTATCCGTAAGTGAGTTCCTGCAAATCAAGACCGTGGCCAGTTTGCAGCTACACAGCAATACTTGCTCCCCTATATTACTGATCTATTGGAAGTTAAAATAAATGCTGTGTGCCATCAGAATAGCTATAATCAACGCTGCTGTCAACAACTTGTAAAAAAGCAAGGAGAGCTTTTCATTCAGCTCAGAGGACAACCTCATTTTAAGGCGTGCAATTTACACTCGGTAATAGTGATAAAGGGGTTATTTGCCCCTTTATCACTCCTCAACCTGACATGCACGAATATCTTATTAGGATGAAAAATCTGGACTCCGAGCTGAAGCAACTTAAATACAGAGGTTGTCCTTGTTTTCATATGCAGTCACATTGATCAATAAGTCACTCAGAGTTTATACGTTTCCTACAGAGGAAAACTGGCCACAGCTGAACTCTTCGCTCCGTTAGTCAATGTTCTATTCTTTCTTGTTTTCCCACAGGCATGAGTTTGTTTCATGTAAAATGTTTTTGTTGGTTAGCTGCACAATGAATAACAAGCTGACGAGAGCCATTCAACAGTTCTGACTTTTTAACTTCATATTGGTATAGAAAGCCAAGCTCAAAACTCCTTCTGTTTATTTCCTATTACTACAACCCTAATGTATGATATTAAACTCAATATATTATCAAACTGATTGTGAACAGTTTAATGGCTGTAACACAGTGAGACCGTCACAGTGCAAATCGGTTTACTGTGTTGCTTTCTTTGTGGTTGGAATTCACACAGGCATAATTTGCCACAAAATGGGAGCAATTCATAAAAAGGTGGTAATTACACAGCAGCATCTAACTATAAAGACAGAAATCTCTGACTGTGGTGCCAATATCTCTAGAATCATATAATGTTGATATTCAGCAGGTTTATTGCTCAGGACCCAAGGATGTACAGTGTCGTGTGTGAAGTTGTTTGGATGAGCGGTTCTTGAATTGAGTGGTGCCGGTAAAAAGTAGTCCATGCAGCAGGATACGCTCTGGGCGCAGCAGCAGGATATGCTTTGGACGCGCTCCATGGGAATTTATGGCAGCTGCAGCGCACACCATAAAGTCCGTCCTGGTCCGAACAGGCACGTTTTGAATGGATGCTGCACTAGCGCTAATAAATGTGCCATGATAACTGAAGCACACTCATAAAGCTTCCCTTAAGCTAATTATTGCGCTGTCGTCCAGTTAACTCTCTGGACCCCAAACCTGCTGGCGGGTTTGAAAGGCATGTTTTCTTTTTAAAAAAAACATCGGCAAAATTACACCATTTGTCATAGCCAGAAACTCTAAAAAAATCAAAATTATCGTCGGGTTTTCAAATTTCTGACGGTCCTTGAACTAATCATGTGCACCAAACACTTCTGTCAGGAAAAATAACCAAATCTAAGCTTAAAATAGTGATGTTTCCTCAAAATCACTTTATTCTACGTCTCATTTAAAAAATTTGCCAAAACTAAACCATTTGCACGATCCAGATTCTGTAAAAAACAACAAATTCTGCGCTCCTCAGCGCAACTGGGAAGCCTTGAGTGATTCAGCTAAGACCAACAGTCACGTGACAACAACTCAGCAAATCTTTGACTGAGCCTGGAGCAGAGAGGAGAGCCTGGGCCTACCTAGTTATAGGTTGTAAAAATGTAAATAGTTCAGTATGCATAGCATGTGGAGCCCCCCCACCCCTTTTTTTTCCAATATTGGTAAAAATGTTGCATATATAGATTCCATCTTTTTTCAATTTTTTAAAATAAATGATCAAAGAAATTCAACTTATGTTTTTTTTCTTTTTTTTTAATAATTTATGACATTATAACTGTGTTATACTGCACAACAGACATTTTTGAGTTCTCCGTACATATAGCCATGATTGTGCTGCTTCCATAGAGGTACCGTGAAAAATGAGCCCACAATGAATAAAAATGTGACAGGAGCAAAAACCACCCAGAAACTGCTTGGGGTGGTGTAACCGGTAAAAGTTAGTGAAAATCAGCATGTTAATGAGCTGGCTGTTAATTATTGTGTGGCAGTGTGTTTTATGAATCGCTTCCCTTACATGCGAATGAGGAATTGCCGTAGTAATGCCTCTTTCAAGGAAAGTAATAAAAGAAGCCAGTACCTGATATTTATAAATGAGATTTTTTTTTTTTCCAACATTAAATCTGATGCTGTGTTTTGTGAATTACCTCAATATGTCACAGACAAGGAATGACTGTTTTTTGTTATTTTTCTTAAATAATTTACTATAATAAACAGATTTATTACAGACTGTATTTTGATTAGGGTTAAAAAAAAAAAAAAAAGCTAAATCTCTGACATTTGTTTGCTTGTATTGTTTGCATTTCTGTAATTAAAAACAATTAATGCAGTAATTTAAGATGAATGCTTGTTAAAGAGTGAGAGGATTTCAGAGAGAAGCCTGCATCACGTCTTTCCTGGTTCTGGCGATTCTTTTGCATAGCGTGTGTAGTGTTTTGTTTAATATCTGTGGAGGAGCGTGTCCTTCAGGAACCGCTGTCAGGAAGTTTCGTGTCGCTGAAATAAACACTAGCTGTCATTACTTGATGAGCCGTCCGCTGTGTGTACAGACAGAATGCTTTCAGTTTGAACTTGGTGCTGTATGATTGACAAAACGCTGCATTACAACGTGCACACTTTAGAATTTCCTTCAAGATAAAAGACTCCAAACTTTTTCATACTTTCCAGTGTTTTTATTGCTTGTCTCTTCTTTCTGGGATTCCCTCTTTTCTCCTTCTTTCTTTTAACTTGTGTTATCAAATCAAATCCGCACATATCCTGCACAGCATCTACTCCAGGTGCAACCCTTTTCACTGTCCACACGTATATCTAGTCTTTTATAGTTCCCTGGATGAAACAAATTTGAGGCAGAAAATTTTATGACTTGAATTTCTGAAGATCCTTGCAGAATAGCTGTGTGCACGGAGCGGATGTGAGCAGATACATAAAACACAGCACCGGATTTAATGTGTTGATAAGGGCAAATAACCCGGCATCTTTTAGTGTTTGCCTTGAAAAATGTGTTACTGCAATGTTTCCTTATTCATAAAACATGTCGTCATGCAAAAATTAAGACAGTCTGGTGGTAAATTTCTTTCCTTCTCCAACTTAACAATCATTTTGGTTTGGCACCAGAGGAAGCAGCATAAAGTGTGGCTATTAAACAGCAAAACAAAGCCAGCGCTGTGACCTGATGAAATCCAATATGGCTGCCATGTCTCAGCGCTGTCTTGACTTTGACAAAGATGAACATGAGGTTTTCTTCATCGTCTTAGTAATCATTCTGTGTTAATTTCTTTTTTTTCTTTTTAAAAAAAAAGGCACAGCTACTTTTCCATCTCTTTCAAATTTGAAATCTTGGCTTGCTGGATGGTTGAAGTGTATTAATGTATATCAGTGTTTCCAATGGCAGCCTGATTCTGGCTGTTTTTCCTGTGTGAACATGCACACTGTATCTGTGATGAGTGGGTGGTGTGTGTGCGTGTCTGTGTGTGCCGTTGTGTGTCCGTGTGGAGGCGTTGTGTGAATGTGAACATGTTCTCTGGTTGGCATGTTCAGTGCTTGACTTAAATTTGGTCCCCAGCGACAGTCAGGCTCTTTTTGTTTCATGAGCTGTAATAACTTTCATCCTCAACCTGCTGGATATAATCACAGCTCACGCTGAATGACAGCAATTCTCCCAAAATATCAACGTGACACAGAACAATAAAGGACTATTTCAATACTGATTAAGAATACTGACAGGGAAATCATAAAAGGAGGATAGTGGAACCTAGAGTGGAATTTCTTTTTGTAGTTTTCCATTTTTTTCAGGCTGACGGTCAAAGGGAATAAAACATTGCTGTGGAAAATGATTTTTCTGAATAAATATCACTTGAAATGTTGCAGGAATGTTCTTAGAAAATTGAGGAGTTTAGGCTGTGTTACTGTTGGAATTAAGGCATTTACTTTAAAAGATAGTTAAATTTAGTGCTGAAAGAATCAGCTGATTAATCAGTTAGTTGATTGAGAGAAAAATTTTTCCAACATTGATTTTAATAATCGATCAATCATGGCAGTAAACATGTCAAACATCTGCTTGTTCTGCTCAAATGTGAAGATTTGCTACTTTTCTCCATTTCATATCAATAGTAAAGTTAAAAAAAACTTGAAGGTTTTAGCTGTTTGTTAAACATAATAAGCAATTTTTGTCTTGTGATGGGCATTTGTCACAACTGCTTCACATATTACACAGTAAATCAATCAATCGATAATAAAACTAACCAATAGCTGCAGTCTGCATCCAGAGTACTAAACATTAATTAAATGAGGTCCCAACATTACATTACATAAGTTAGATTAATCTCAAAGCTAAAGTTTTACATTTTAGTGAAGTTTTAGGCAGTAATAAAGGTGTTTTAACACATTAATAAAATTATTTTCATTTAGAAGGTTTGCATAAGCTAAAACTAAGCACACTGGACCATTTAAGTTTGTTTGAATTAACTCACACTGCAGATTTGAATCGTCTGCAGTCTATTCTCAGAATTTACGGTTCGACTGATGTTCCACAAGTATTGCTCACTAATTTCTACTTTCAGCTTTACTATTCACAACAGTACGGCAGCATCCACAACGTGCAGAGAGCTTTCACACAGGTTCACTAATCGCTATGAATTTCAAGAAATCTGGTTGTGATGTCCAGGTAGGGCTGGGCGATATGGCCCAAAAACAAAATCTTGATTTTTTTCACACTGATGGACAATTCTCGATTTTAATCTATTCTTTTTTATTTTGTTTTTCTCTCTCTTTTAAAAAAAAAAAAAAAGGGNATGTCCAGGTTCCTTGTGAGGAACACCAGCCTGTCTGCTGCCTCTGGCTTGATGCTCTGACATGTTACAGCATTCCACCTTATGAAGACCCTCTGATCAGACACCATGACACCAGAAAATGATGCAGTAATCTCATTTTCTTTTTTGCTGCGCTTTGACTGAAGAGCTGCATCTCACAGCGCTGCATTGCTGCCACTCAGCTGCGTGTTTCTGTCACACTATAAACTTTACAGATCATGTTGGTTTGCTCCACACACGAAGCACAAAACCAAACCACTTCCAAATGACTGACGTGATGAAGTTATCTGTTTTAGAAACGAGCTCATCTTCAGTCAAAGTGTTTGTTAGCATCTTGCTAGCACGCCTGACCTGCAGAAAACTTTGTGGGCGTGACATCAACGAACTTGATGGATGGCTGATTGGTAAGGTGTAACCACATCCGTGTCTGCTGCAGGCAGAGCCGAGCAGACCCTTACGGACTCACCGAGCTTGTAAGTTTAACACCCACAAAACGGGAACAGACTTGATTGACGGCGAGCGACCTGCTGCCACATTTTCCCCGTTAAAAATAGTTAGACATTAGTTTTGTTTTAAATCTCGAGTTTCCGATTCAGCCATTTTACACATCATGCCAAAACGTAAAATCAAATTAATCGATTAAATCAATTTATCGCCCAGCCCTATGTCCAGGAATGAGCTTGTGAGACTTCTCAAACTGCAAGAGAGCCGTAAGAGATCCATGCGATCGCTCAGTCGTAGATCATTTCCTTAAACACGCTGTAATTTGGCTTCACGAAGAAATGTGTCATCACTACAAAAATAGTCAATTCAACCAGATTTAACAGGTTGAATTCGCAGCGTGAGTTTTACAGGCTGCTTGAATCTCAACAAAGTTAAATGAAGGGTGTGAAAGGATGCAAACAGATGCGATTTCAAATTGAGACACATCCACTGAAGTTGCAAATGTTTCCACTTGAGGGAAAAGAGTGAGAGTTCAGAGGAACGAGAGAAACAAAGAAAGATCCTGGAAACAGTCTGAGTCTGAGCATCACACACACACACAGTATGGGGTGACATATTAGTGTGTGACAATAGCATGTGGTGACACATACTATTAGTGTGTGTCACACAGACTGTAAAAACACTCCACCTGTGAAATTTGCATGACAGGAGACAACTCACTTTGTGTTTTCTCTGCACACAGACTAATACAACAAGAGTTGTCAAAGAAGGAGTTAGCTGAAAGGAAGCAGCATGGTGCAGTAAGAACTCTAAACTGGCACGCAGCATATATAAGGTCTTATCAGCCTACCCTTCATCCTGTGATGTCGGTAAATCTGCATCCACGTCTCTGAGAAACCCTCCAGAGGAAGTGGTCGCTGGCTGTAGGTGCAGCAGATCCAGACAGCAGTGAAGCAGCTCTGAAACACCGAAAACAGCTTAAATTAAAAAGCCCACCTAGTTTAATGTCCTAACCATGATTGCTGTTTGTTTGCATCAGCTGAAAACCAGCAGATGTGGCTTTCATGATTAACATCCTGCCTGAACGAATGCAATGCTTCACTCCTCTGCAAATAAGACTCGTGTTGCAGAATGTACCATGACAACAGTTTGACCGAGCCTCTGCCTCTGCTGTGGTCATAGCCGCCGGGGTCAGCAGAGGAGTGTGTCGCTGGTTAGTCATCTCTGGCGTGGTGCATAGCTAAACGACACCATTTTGTCCCTTTAATGTTCATCTACAGAGCACAAATGACTGTTTACACAGACAGTGATCCACTAAAACATCCTCCATCCAAGGTCATTTTCAGCACACTTGGCTTTGGTATTCTGATATCCATCAGTGTGGCCTTTAATGGATGCCATTCACTGTTTCAGAACTGCATTATCCTCATCTAGTTTAAACCTGAGGTGATAGCTTTCAAGACTTTGGCCTGACAGCCAATGATTTCTATTTGTTGTTGAAGCACAAGCAATTGTGGGCAATTTGTGACTGCTTAAGCTGTCTCATTAGGTTAAGAATGTCTGCCAAAGCTGTTTCTTTCAGATAAATATTAGGTTCTTTGAAAGCAAACTGGATATTTGATTTAACAAGTCAAATTAACAAACAAATTAGCTATTTATAACATCACACTTTCAAATACTTTTTTGTTGTTTCATGACAAATTACATGTTTTTTAACAGGTAAGTGTTGATTTGACAGCTAACATATGCAGGACCACATTTCACATCTGCAGGACAGCTTCTGTGAAAAATGCTTCTGACCTATTGGCACAAGTTAGAATATTGATCTCTCCTTCTTGATGACAACAAGGAGTCAGCTGTAATTGATCCAAATCAATTAGAGCGCCAGGTTTCCTGATAGCCATCAGGAAACTTCACAATGTGAAAACCAATAGTATCTGAGAATGCACTCGTTTACTTTTGGGCTCACAGAAACAGCTCTTAGCTGATGCCAAAGCACTTAAATTAATAAATTATCTATAAGGAGGGTGCGGGCCTGGGAGTGCAGGATGTAATGTAGCTGTTACGCAGTATTTGATTGTTCAATTTGATGTTTCTGTGGCACATGATGGAAAAACTTTACAGGCTTCTACAGCACCTGCACATGTATTTCACAGTTGGTGAGACTACTCTATTACATTGTCTTTTCTCATGAAAATGTATGTAGAAATTTTATATTTATTGAATATTGCATGAAAAATGTAAAACCACCCCTTGCACTACTATAACGCATGATATGTATGCATAATAATTTACAGTCCATGAAATACACGCTTGAACAAATTCATTAAACAACATAAGAGGAAGCAAAGAGACAAAAAAGTATTCATTCACACATATTTGTAGACTACATACTGTATAAGCATGAATACAAAAACATACAGCAACAAGAAGGCACTCCAAGAGCGCATACCTCTGCCAATGCCAATATCTCAAATAACCCCACCCCTACTGTGAAATCCTCAGCATTTATGCTAAATTTCATCAGCCTATTAGCATTGACTGTAGGCTAAATGGATCCAGAATATGATCCTGATCACCTCTAAAATTTAATCACTTTTTCCTCTTGACGTCTGTCCTTCAAATTTCATTAAAATCTGTCCATAACTTTTCAAGATATCCTGCTAACAAACAAAAAAGCAAATGCCGGTGATTACACAAATTCCTTAGCTAAGGTGACAACCAGCAGCCATTGTTCAAAATTTGATCATACAGTTCTTTATAAAGTGATTAGTCCCACAAACTCATGAAAAACAACTGTAGATAAGCTCAGGGACTAAAAGATCAAGACTAAACTTGATGATTCCTGGCCAGAATGCACATTTTGGAACCCTGTTTCATTCCTGCCTTATGATAATAAGTTGAGCAAACAAGACTCTCTCTTAATCACAGACTCATGATCAGCTTTGCTTTCCAACAGTAAAACATTTAACTAGGAAAGAAAAAATCTCTCACATTCCAGCAATCGAGAACAAGGAATGACAGCCATGGATCATTACAATGCAGCAGAATCACCGGGGCCAGAGACAGACCACAGGCTGTCCATTCTCATTGTTTTTTGGCTGGTTTCACACGTCTCCAGGCACAAAATATGTTTACCGGGTCAGTCACCTGCCACCTACTCAAGCTGAGTAATTGGAAATGACATCTGTTACATATTGCATTTCCAGAGGAGGGAATTCGGCAAGTGGGTCTGCGCTTCAGTAAATATATATATTTCTTGCATCAATGATCCTTTGCACTGTAGTTAAGAAGCAGCTATAAGAACTTCAAGATTGCTGAGGTAATTAATTTATGTACAGCTGCATAATGAGTCTAATGGCAACACTGAAGATAAGAGGAAATAGGATATTTTCTTCATATTTTTACAAACAAGGGCTGTCTCAATATTTTTATATCATGATTTCGGCTTTACAAAAAAAATTATATAATATAAATGGATATAATTGTCACTGAATAAAAGAAACTATTAACAGGCCTCTAATAAAAGTCCCTAGCAATTTTGAGAATCACTTAATATTTAATATTACCATATATAAATTATAGGCATACTGCTGTTACGTTTTGTGTTTTGTTTTGTTCTCTGTGATATGTTTCTCAGAATGTGTGTCAGAGCTTTATGTGGACCAGACACTGATAGATCCAGTCACCTTTCACCAAAAGGCCAGCAGAGGGCAGCAAACAAACATCACAGCATCCTGCACATCAACAACGTGACACATTACTATTAATCAATACTTTGCTCAGCTCTATTTAAAATTCAATAAAGTGTGTACACATATAGACACTCAAATATTTAACTTTTTTTTATATTGGTTCAAACCGTATACATTAAAAATTTAAAAAGCAAAGAAGCCCAGTTAAAAGCCTTGCATGATGCAGAATAAGATTCAAGATTCAAGATTTTTTATTGTCACATGCAACAATATAACAGGTAGCGATACTGAAGGCAGTGAAATTTGTATGCTTCGAGCTCTCTGTGCTCTCTCTAAAAGATCTTGCATGTTAATCTCTATGTTTAATAAATATGATTTTATTTTAAAGTAAACCTGTAAAGAGCAGCAGTCAGTGAAATTAAAATTAGCCACAACCTCCTTATTTTAGTGTTTCATTATTATTCAAAAAGTCAGACAGGAAAATAAGTGCAAATGTGAAATGTTTGTAAATATTTACAGCAGCTGTGGTAATTTATACCATGAACTCCTTGTATCTACCAAAGAATTAACACAAGGCAGCATTATGGAGCAGTTTGCCAAACATTAAACAAATGACTTTGATTGAATAATTCAGCACAGCATTTACGTAAGCTATGGAACATGCAAGTTCAGCTTTTAGACTAATGAAAGCTAATCACAATGATTGCATGTGCTTCGCTTTGCTCTCCTCAAATAACATTAAGTGTCCCGCCCAAAGTGAACACTGGTATTACTTGTTTCAGTTAGTGTGCAATGCCATTAAGAAAAGTAATGAAAAGCTCCCCATTCAATTGCAGTTGACATGCACTATAGAGTAAAAATTAAATCACAACTTTATTAATAAGATAATGAAATTAAATATATTCAGAGTTATCTCTGTGGGAACTGATACATAAATAAAAGCAGAGACAGACAAGATGTTCACACATTGCTCATAGAAATGATGACATCCAAAGGCTATTTTTATTGCATATGCATTTTCAATTCCCAAATGTGTGTGAAAGCTTTGCTTAATGGTGCCTGCCAAATGAAGTGGGTGTCTTTGAGGTTGTTAAGCATGCATGAATTAAACTACGTCAATCATTGATGCACTTTAAGAAAACACACACAGACACAACATAATAAACCCATGTTGTATAAGGTTATCTTTATGCTGCAGGTTATCTTATATAATAGACCCAGAAATTACAAAAAAAAAAAAACAAAACAATCCTGTAACCACTGTTTCCTTAATATATTGAAATATATAGATGATGACTGAGTATGGGACCGAACAAAACCTTTCTGTGTACAAGTTTGCAGAGCTTATTATATACTATAAGATGGGACAAGCTATTTTTATTCTAATATGAATGTACTCAATTGTAGTATGTGTCACACTGTCAGTGGTTTGGACATCAATTCAATGATCCTTAATGTATGGTAAAAAAAAAAACAGGCCATCTATAATAACTTGCTGCTAAAAATATAGCTACAATCTGTGTGATAAAAGAGTTCAGCTTACAGGCTCTCTTTGATGTGGTTTCACTAAGCTTAACATTAAGTGGATAAGCAGTGTCGCAAAGCTGGTTATCAACTAAGGGTGTTACGCAAAACTACTATCTCTATTTTTTTCTATATATGTTCTGTATCTTCAAAACAATATCTGTATTCGTATCTGCATTCAGATGCAAACTCCAAGTGGGAAGGGCATCATCAAAAAGTGGTCAGAAATAGCTGCTTTCTAAAATCCTGTCATAAACTGTTTGCTGTTGCCACGAGAGTAGCCAGAGGTTTCTCCATCGCACCCCGGATACATTTCATCAGAGTTTTCTGAAAAAATGGACTAAGCATCATGAGAAGGTTATGGGGTAACTGCTTGCAATAACTGCAAAAACACTTCAGTCAAAAGAAGAAAAAAATTATACTGCTGCTTCAATTTGTAAATCTTTTATTTTGTTTTACTAAACTCCAGTGGCACACAGTCCTGATGTACTGTAGTTCTGCTTAAAACAATTGTGAATGAGGTATTAGCAAACAGTTGCATACTTGCATATTTAGTAGACATAGAGCAACACTAACCCACTGCAACTGCGTTTCTGTCTCCATTTCAGTCGCCTTTTTGCTGTGTTTTAGTCTTCACCAACTCCCGATAAATATATCCAGTCTTTCTTCACCAGTTAGTCATTAACTTTGTGGTACAGTCAGCTTATTACAGCTTTTTAAAATGAAAATAGCTACGCTTTAACTGCTGGAAACGGAGCTGAGAGTGACTAAGACTCAGCAGCAGAGGAACTGTGTAGTTGTACAATGAGCTAAAGGAGGCTGAAATTGCAGTACATCTGACTCAATGTTATTTTCGAAAATACAAATTAATGCATTTTTAAAGAGCAATGCTGCTACTGCTGCCAAAGAAAAACAGCTTGAACTAAAGAAAGACTGATCAATGCTTAATAATGTGTATGTGACTAAAATGATGCCAGTATAATGTCCTGGGAGCTAATTTTCAGTGTGATTTTTTTTTTTTTTTTTTAAATCAAAACACTACATGGGCATACTTTATTTAAAATAATCATTTCACTGAGGCTATAAAAAGAATTTCTATTCACAACATCACCTCATGTTCCCCTGAGTTGCATGGAATAAGAGTGCAAAGACAGTGAATCGCTGCTGGGAATCCTGTCGGGAATGAAAGCATATCAGCACAGTTAATATGAAACTGTAAATGTTATTCATCATGATACAATATATAGTGAAGTAGCTTTCCACTAAATATTCAAAGTCCTATTATAAAGTTCAAAAATGGTTTGCACAACCAGTTACCCACAGTACTGTATTATGTATAGTACAGTATAATTTCCAAACTCTTCTTATGTCCTCCCAAATATAGGTCATTTTTTCATCCATAAACCTAACTGTTTTAAGTGTATCTGTGATTTTTTTTTTTTTTTTNAAAAAAAAAAAAAAAAAAAAAAACAACTCATGTAATTTGGCAGTGGCTAAAATACTATCCAGAATGTTTAGTAATTGAGGAGCATGACAAATATTTTATTACCTGCTTCCCACTGGAATATTAATCCAGTTCGAATGGGGCTTAGGGCAAACATCACATAACTACTTCAGCTCAAATTCCTGTCCTCTATCTATCCATCTCTCTCTCTCTCTCTCTCTCTCTCTCTCTCTCTCTATATATATATATATATATTTCCTATTACTCTCTGCCTTCACCTATACTTTAAAGAAATAAAATACAGAAAATAAAGGCAAGTAGAAGCACAACTGCTGATACTATTATGAGAGCAGTGTCATAGTTAGCAGATACGAGTCACCAAACTACTGTTACAAATGCACACATCATACAGAAACACGGCCTGAATACAGTTTCTTCTTAGCCAAAGCTTTAAAATTAATTAAATAAATCTTTTGGAATTTTTCCTATTTTTCCTATTGGAATTTTTCCTGGGAGTACTACTTCCTTCAGAAGTAGTAATCCCACACTGGGAAAAAAAGCACTCCATTGCAAGTAAAAGTCCTACATTCAAACTATAAAATAGTTCCTGCTAATTAGGAAGGAGGGAAATGTGCACGCTGAATGAAACCAGGCACCTGAAAAGATGACTCTGTTGTGATTGGCCAATTGCATCAGGCCTGAGCTGGCAGCACCTGTGGACTGTGAACCATGGATGGGTTTGTCTTACTGGATGCTTTTCTATAGGCATCAACCTCGACTTTTGAACTATACAACTGAATATACTCAACACATATTCCCAACTATATTACACTATGAAAAATGAGAGGAAAATAACAAAAAGCATATTATTTCTCCTTTAATATCAACTAAGTAGCTGTTATATAAATGTAGTGGAGTAGAAGTACAAAGAAGCCAAAAAAAAAAAAAAANAAAAAAAAAAAAAAAAGGAAATACTCAAGTTCAAATAATTCAAAATTGTACGTACTTTTCAATCCTCCCTAACTTCAAGTCATCCAATGGAAGTGTTGTTGTCTGTTTCACCCTTTTCCTTCCTTTTTTAAGCCTTTATGAAAACAAATTCAAAAACCTTGGCCTGCAACCACGTTGTCAATTACAGTAACAGATTTGATCAAGAGAGCTGAAGGTTTTTTATGAATACCCAGTTTTGGATACAGTCTAAGAGGATTTGAAGTTATTTACTGTAAATTGGTTGTGTAAGCAATATCAGATGATCCATAAGATAGAGCCAAAAATGAATTTGTAAAGCATCACTGCATCAGTTCATTCATCTAAAAAGAAAAGTACAGTGACTAGACAATGTGGAAGTCAAAAGTGCTGTGCAGCTTTTAGATAAGACTCGGGCTAATAACTAGAACATATGGAGAGGCACATTATATCTATTAGAGGATTAATTTATCTTAAAATCGTTACAAGATTAATATGAGCACCAGTATAATAGGTATGGACCAGGTTTGAAGGTGGACAAGGTCACAGTCACCTTTCCAGCTGAATCCATCCATATCGAGTTTCTACATCCAAGAGTGCAGGACAGAGCTTGGATGGTGTGACGTTTTGGCCATCTGTGTTAAGGGCCAAACTCTCCAGGCAAAATACATCGCAGATATTTAATGTTAGAACGCACATTTTTAGTAAGCTCATTTTTCAAACCCAGTGTGCATACTGAAATGCTGTTCCTATGGTGATACAGTTCAACTTGTGTCGGAAGTGTTTTTGCCTCAGTAACTGCAACAGTGTTCAGAGGCTGATGTAGTATTGTGAAAAACGTGAATAAGAGCCTTGATAATGAACAAAGAGCTGGAAAAATATACCCATTGCTGTAGTTTAAAGGTGTAAAATACTTGCTAGAGCAGGAGTACTCAAATACAAATCTTAAAGGTCCACAAAGAAAATAGTTTAAATTTAATTGGTTTTTTTTTCCAAATTAATTAACCTTTAAATAACATTTCAATAAGAGAAAGGTCCATTTATTAAAGTCAGTCTGACAAAAATACCAACACTTCAGCTCTCAATGACCCCAATGCTGTGTCAACCCGTCATTGTCATGGAGATGACGGGACGCTGAATGTGATTGGACCAAACCAAAATAGCGACATTCTCACACAGACAGTGGAGCAGTTGGACATTCTGTTTCATTTTCTCCGTTGCAAGCAGTGGAGAAAGCAGAGAAATTTGACTCGCTATGTTACCGCAATGTCTCGCTGATAATACAGTACAAATAATACATATGAAAAGTATGATTTGCTCAGAGTCAGGAGACAGTTGTGGTTCAGTCCGGATCTGGACCAGAGTCCAGACTTTGAGGATGACTGCGCTAGAGTGTAAAATCATTGAAAGATTTTTTTCCAAGTTGTCTTGTAACAGTATGTACAGAATAATGGCAGTATGTTGGATATTTGGAAGCTTTTTGTAATTAAGAAAAACAATGTTAAATAAATTTTGCACCAAGGAAACCAAGGTATCAGATCTATAGGACCTGAACTACTTTTAGCTTCTACTCTAGCGTAGGCACAGAAGAAGGGTTTCTAAGACTGAACATCACTGATCAGGCACAAGCCGCCATTTTTAAATGACTGCATTTAACTTGAGTCTGTACACAGAAAAACAGCAAGTTTTTCAAGACTTCTGAAGAAGAAAGATAACGACACCAAACTACTGACTGACAAGGATGTGCAAGCACTCCTATCTATTTATGTGGATGAAGAGATCCAGAGAATGTGAGTCATCCATTCAAAAATAAATAGAATTTCAAAAGATCTTGTTTGGAACTCAGAATTACTCATATTGCAAAGTAATGGCGAGGGAAAAAATACGATAAAATAAAACAAAAAAGACCAAAAGAAGGATCACAATAATTGAAGCAGCTCTTATTGACAAGTACATCAGTTGCTCTAATTTCTCTAATTTAGTTCAGAACTTTTGGTCTGTAGAGGCCACTTACCATCTTACTTCTAGAATTTCAAACTGTTCTTTAAGCACAGAATTTGACTTTAATTAGTGAATGATTTTATGTCACCTTCGCTAGATCAAATCAGAATACTCCGTCTAATTTTATGGAAATACAGGACAAAAAAAAAAAAAAAANAAAAAAAAAAAAAAAAAGCTTTTTCCCCTCATTGCAAGTAAAGCCAGATGTCTCTCTTGATAAAGAAGAACTCCACCCTTTAGAAGAAAGAACTCCCTGAAGCATGTAAACAAGCAAGCAATAAGTACTTTTCCAAACAGAAACTACTGATTACTTAACTTTAATTAGCTTCATTTTTTTCATCTGCTCATAAAGGCCATGAGAGAAGTCAAAATCTTTCAAGTTTACCTATTATGACTAATGACGTAAAGAAAGAAAATGTGTGTTATGTGGCTATGGTGGAGTGGTCCAGAATATTTAATGTAAATAAAACTGCCAACTCACTTAACAAGGGGGAGGGGAAACGGGTTCTTAAGTTGTGACTGTGCATGATTATCAATTTTGGACAAGGAAATCTCTTACTGATCTCAACTACCCTCTATTATCTACAGTATGTGCATTAGTGGAAATGATCACAAAGTTTAAGTGGAAACTCACTTCCTTAAATCTTGAGATTAGGAGTTTTGCTTTATTCATATACCCGTTTATCATTGTTTGTGGGCATATACTTGATAAATGGAACAAAGTTTGTAGGAGGTTTGCAGGCAGAATACAAAGTTATCACAACTTTTCCATCTGAGTAGTACTGAAAACACACAAAGACTTAGTGTGTAGTCACAAAACAAGCAAAATTACCTTTTACAGCTCCTAATGTTATTAAAGGACAAGACCAGTGTTATTTTATTACTACTCACCATGTTCATTATGATGGATGAATATGCCACCCAACACAGCAGAATGGCCCTTTAGATATTTTATTAGTCTTTGAATAATAATAACGTTCTGCAGCACAGAGGAAAAATCTATATAATGACTTTGGGTAGACAGTCAGTAATGGTTGGTCACAGCAGAAACTGGCACAGCAATTGTAATTTGTGTGTTGTCATGATTAGTGTCATCATGAGAGCTAGCTAACAATAAAAGCTAGCTAACAACATTGCCTAGTTCACCAGCAAGCTCGATAACCACATAAAGGCGCTAGTTAACAGTGGAAGCTAGCTACAACATTCCCTAGTTCACCAGCAAGCTTGATAACCACCCAAAGGTGCGAGCGAATAGCAGAAGCTAGCTAACAACATTACCTAGTGCACCAAGCTTTCCAGCCAACTAAAACTAAAAATAAGCAAGGTTAAGCCCATGCTCACAATAAAAATAACGTTCTATAACTGACTGTAAGCCACAATCACATATTCACAGCATAATAGCAAAGAATTAGCGTATGAAAAGTCATTAGCTGAATATCTTCCTCCATTTTGGTTAACTCAGAGGTCAACTCTAAATTTACTATTGGTCAGCTGTGCAAATTCTAGTGTCAGCTCACCAAACACAAACACGATGCAAAAGCGTTATGAGAATTGAGTAACTCGTCTCTGGAAACAAATCTACTGAATGCCGTGAAAATAAATGGAATTTGCCAGAAAAAAAAAATGCAACATCACATAATTGGAGCCTTAAGAGTTCATTGTTGGTTGTGGTGTTTTCATTGGGTTTATTGATAGTAATAGAAAGATAATCCAAATAAAGGGCTATAAGAACAGGATGGGCTAAGGACAGAATTTGGGGAGCATTCATTCATTCATAAAAACGAATGTTAATCTAGCATAAAACTTCTGCAATTTATTTCAAGCTATGCAAGTTACAGTAGTCAATAGCTTATGATCTAGCAGCCTCAGCAGTTAAATTAAATATAAATGTATTTGAATTTTTTTAGAACATACAATCTGAAAAGATTTTCATTAGAACAGCTGGAATGACCATACGTGTGGCGCACTGATTGGTTAGACTGTTTAGCATAATGCAAAGTTGCAAACCCCTTGGGTGAAATCATTTCTGGCGAGCGAGAGGCCAGACATATCTCACGCTGTGATCAGCTAATGGCTGTGCTACTGCACCAATGAGTCACACGTTCACTCTGAGATTTGCCACTCTCTTTTTATTTGTTATCCTGCTGAAGCACAGCATGGGAAAAAATGTGCAGAGGTGTGACTGAGAAACAAATGCTAGACACAGTACCCTTGGACAGTAACAAAGGGCTGTTTCTCTTCAATGAAGAAATTTCGTTTCACTTTTGTTTCCTGATTTAAGTAGGGACAACATTTTCTTTTTCTTCTATAAGTGACGAGGCCAAGATAAAACTAAACACTACTGCTCAACTGAATAATCTGCAGTCCTCCACTTGATGACTTGTTGCCAGGAGGGATTTCTTTTCACAGCTGTGTGACAATGCAAATAGTTGCACTGCCCTCAATTTTTGAAGTTTTGGCTCAAGCTGTCCAAACCTTTCTCAAAGAAAACAACCTTTTGGTGTATGTAAAGTCAATCATCTATAGCACACTGCTTTGACAAAAGAGCAGAATGATAATGGTGTCAACACAAAACCTTTCAAAATAATAGTTCAATCACAAACCAGGAGCAGTACGGTGATGATTCAAGAGTTTGAAGTTGCATTCAACTTGGATGAAACTATATAATACTGCTAACTAAAATGTGTCTACATTTTTGCAGCACTGTAAGGACACTAATACTATGTCAGCACAACAAATAATTTAAAAATATTTGTTTATTTGACAGATTTACAGATACATCTTTAGAACTGCTCTAAGTCTTTTAAGAAAGTGTTATTTTTCATGTGAAGTCCACTGGGTCTTATGAAAACTATTCTTAATAAGGACACAGGAAGTGCCATTATGGTTCAATCTGATGGATGAGCTGTTGGCAGGAATGCAAAACTGCCCTGGCCTCGGCTCTGGCTCAAGAAAAGTGCTATCCCTCGAGGGTAGGCATGCTGTGATTGAAGTATTTACGACGACAGAAATGTGATGGCACAGAGAATATGGGTGACAGTGACGCATGACTGAACAGATTACTGTGTACAGACTGTAGAGCGGCCCTTTGAATTGTGATGCCTCACTTTATTGTGCAGGGGTTAAAAGGCTCACCTCTTGGGGAGCTGCAGTCTCTACCTCCCCTGCTGTTTTTGATATAGCGGTCCACAGAACAACGGCCATGTCAGCAAAGCCAGACAAACCCCAACAGACAGTTTGGTAAAACTAAAAATGCACCGTGACAGGACACTGACCAAAACTAATACAAAGACAGTTTTGCTAACATGTAGGGATCTTTCAGTGAAATGTGTTTGGCTAGTAACACGCATTATGTTGCCAAACAACTAAAAGGCTGTTCACTTAGTACATCCAGTGGAGAGGAGTGCTCTCCGTCCTGCACAAGAACGTGTTTTAAAAGCAGCAGACACTACTTAATGCAGTACAGAGCTTTTAGCAAATGCAGATGACTACTTTAATAAGTGCAGCTCCTCCATCACCATGGTTAATATTAATCATGATGAGTAGCTTTACTATTCTTGGTAAAAGCAAACAGAAAAATTGGATGGAAAATCATCACTGCCTTCATCCTTCCAAACAAAAATTCTGCATATTATTATTCTTAATTGTTTGTGCTCTTATAAAAATTTAATGAAGAATAATGTTTTACTAATATCAAGTAGAATTAAAAATATCTAGCACATGCAGGGTATAAACTTCAAACAGGGGCATCACTGGTTACATGTCTTAGCTCTAATACTGAAAATGCCATGAAACAACACAAACCACGGCTCTGGTTTGCTACAGACTTTAATCACTGCTCTGCAGACATTACAGACATCAAGCTCTGACACATCCTGAGCCTGTGTTCCAGGAAATCACCAAACAGCCTCCTCTTTTCTTATTGAAAGTCCCCTCCTTATGAAACTACTCATCCTTTCAGAAACCTCATTCTAACTGGCTTATTTCTCTCAGACGCAACTTTAGACGATAACATTTGCCCAATGCAATAATACATAATTTTGATTTTATGTACCTATGTTAGTCCTCTTGCATACATGTAGTGGAGCAAAAACCTTGCTTTATGGCACTTACTCTAAATATTTTCAGTGTTACTAGACCTCATGTATGCATCACTTTGGTTAAAAGCATCTGCCAAATGACAAAAAAATCTAAATAAACAAAATACATCTACAAGAACACGAGACTTACAGTATATCAACAGGAAAGACATTTCCCATTGCTCAGTTCAGCCAATATTGAAATGACGTCAATACCGAACTCAGGGTTGATGAACCTTAACCAACTTTCTGAGCAGGAATTTTGAGTAGAAGGGGCATTTTCTTTGACTTTTTCCCAATCAGAGGTTGGAAATCCTGAGTTCCAAGTGCAAGTCAAACGCAGGGGAAGTGACAGCTGCATATTGTTGTGTTATATTTCTGGTAATCTTGTTTGCATTGTGGGATAGACATTGCTGTTATTACAAAAACTCTATTTGGTTGTGCAATGTTAAAGTGAGCGTATCTCAGTCCATGTACTTCGGCCTTTTGTTTGTCTCTGCTGGTCCCCTGTGGTTTCAGATTGTGTCTCTCCAGCTTGGTGTGGTTTGTTGTACACCTGTGTGTAATGAGGTCATTGTCTTGACTATAAGTGATGTGTTTCCTCATGCTCTGAGGAAGGCCACTCGCCAAAACAAAGATGTTTTCTAAAACATGAAGCTATAAATGATCCTGTCTGTTCCTGATGGAGTGCTAGCCTTTTTTTTTTCTTAATCTTGAGAATTGCTCTGTACTTTATTTTGCAATTTTACTTTTGCAAAATTATGAAAGATTTTGCTACAAATGTCATTATGGCTAAATACAGTTGAACCACACCTGCACCCCTTAATACTATACCTAAAGGTGTGATATGTAGCATTTACAAATCAATATGCCAAAATAAATCCAATACTTTGGCATAATGAGAGCAAACAAATGAGACCATGACTGACCGATAACCTTTATCTTATACTGTCTTTTCATCTTCAAAGTTTTCTCATTTTATTTCTTAAAGAAATCTCCCATCTACAGAGAAATTCTGAAAGCTTTAGATCTGTTGCTTTGGATGAAGAGTACCATTTTGTGCCATGAAGCAGTTTTTAATTGTGGAGGTATGGCGGTATTACACCCATTCAATACCAAAGTACAAATACTTGTAGTGCTCTCAATCTGTCTTATCCATGTGTTATTCTAAGAAAGCTCTCATAATTATGACATTGTAAGCCATCTGGTAATGACGAGATACTGTGTTTAATTAAACAGGTTGCCACTATGTGTTCCTTAAAAAAATCAGTTCTATTTCTGTTTTCATTTCATGGGCTTCTTAAACATTCAGGCTATTTTCTCTGGTTATATCCACACCCCACGATCAGTGTAAATGTTTTAACACCTAATAGCTAATGGCTAGATGCCATTAGCCATCCATCTGTTTACATGTGTAGGCCATTTACTCACTTCCAGAGTGAAAGTTAAAGAAAAAAGAAAAACCCTCCTCTGCTCTCAGACACTGAACTCCATACATCAAGACAACTTGTCGCAGCTTCTCACCTCCAGTTCACAAGTTCACTTTATGTTAGGAATGTTAGGAACAGTTGTAACTCATTCTAGCAACTTTTCTGTGAAATCTTATCTGGTGACACACAAGATGAAATCTGTTAAAGCAAGAAGACTGCTGTTCCTCCTGAGTAATAGGTTCCATGATACACTGCAATTATAAATAATTTTCCAAATTAATGAGGTAATAATTTATGCTAATTTAATTTGTATTAATTTATGGATGTTAAAAGGCATGTGGCACCTTTAGCATATAAGACAATCTGCTGCATTATTTGGATGTACGTACAGACACATGTATACATGTACTAGTTCTTAAATGATTAACTGAACACTTGATTGACAGATTATTTGACAATTACTTCAATACATAATTGAAATTAAATAGATGACAACTAATTATCATCTGCAGGTTTCAGCTTGACATATACACTACCTGGCCAAAAAAAAAGTTGCCACCTGGATTTGACTAAGCAAATATGTAAGAGCCTTCCATTGTATAATTACTGAAGTGATTAATATGTTGCAGCTAGCAACAAGTTATTAAACCCTAACTGATGCAGTGAGTAGCTGCTCATTTCTTAAACAACCATGTTGGAAGACATATCCTGTGGTCGTGGAAAAGATGTTACTCTGTTTCAGAAGGGTCAAATTATTGGCCTGCATCAAGCAAAGAAAACAACTAAGGGGATTGCTGAAACTACTAAAATTGGGTTAAGAACTGTCCAATGCATTATTATAACCTGGAAGGATGTGCTGAAGAAGACTTTACACAGCGGTCCGACTCTCCCACCATCAATACAAGATCGTGGCGAAAAATTAATGCAACTCTGGACAGAAATAAATGTTGTGACATTGCATAAGCTTATTGAAATGACGCCACGGCGAATGCGTGCCGTAATCAAAGCTAAAGGCGGTCCAATGAAATATTAGAGTGTGACTTTTTTTTTGGCCGGGCAGTGTATAATGACTGGAGGCTTTTTCTGTTTAATATAATTGTAAATTAAGTACCTTTTAACTGTTTTAACTTTAACTATTTGTTTTAACTGTTGGTCAGAGAAAACAAGCAATTTGAAGAAATCATCTTGGGATCTAGGAAGTTGTGATGGGACTTTGTCACAATATTTTGATGTTTTAGACAATTTTATGAAGATAAACTGAAAAAAAACCCAATAGATAATGATGAAAACAATCCTTAGTTGCAGCCTGAACACAATGTCAGCAAAAAAAAAAACATACAGCCTGGAACGTCAACAGCACTACTGGCATGATTCTAACACGTTACTATTGATCCCACTGTAGTTCTGAGTAGATGTGCATTAGACAGTAGCTCTGTTCAGAATTAGAGAGAGAGAGAGAGAGACAGAGAGAGAGAGACAGAGAGACCCTATTCATTTCTCTATTTTTATTCACAAAACCAAGACTGAATCCCTTTCAGCTTTTCCCAAAAATGTGAAATTTACACATTTTCCTCATATAAATTACTCTATTAACCTTTTTTGGATCCATGAACAATAGATATGAAGGCATACTGCAGATTGATATATCTATATAAATATATAAATAGGTAGATACTGTATGTAGTTTCTCAAACATATCTGTAAAAATAATGACAATTTACTGATGATATATTCAAGCACAGCCCCTTCTATTAAAGCAGCATAACAATACAAGACAAGAAACTAAATGCTATCTGACATTACATTAGTTTTCATCACTGTAATGACACCATTATTCAGACAAGAGAGAGTCATTACTGACTGACTGGTGTCCCGTCTATTAGCAACATGACAAACGGACAGCCTTTTCATTTCTACATCTTAATGTCTCATCTGTCCATCTGTCTGGGACGCCCTTTTTTTCCTGCTTGGTCTCACGTGTCATAAAGATCATAAGTCTAAAATATACTAACCTTGAACAAGAGTACTATTCTGTGTTTAAGAACACAACACAAGTGCACCTCTTGTGCTTTTTACATAGCTGCAGACGTATATCTGTCTGTAAGATTTCAAGGGAAGCTGACACGGAATGATGTCCGTATCAGTGTCAGGATATAAATCCTGCTGTCAGTCTCAGCTGTTGCTATCACTTTATGTGCTGTGAAGATGAAATGGTTACCTGAACAGATGATCACTACTTACACTGATTGTGCACTCGTCTCTTTCCCTTTTACTGCAGGGCACATTTGAAATATGCTAGCAATTTTAAAAAAAAAAGACCTGCAGAATAGCAAGAATTTTTGGTGCAGACATAGCAAATAGTCTCCATCTTGTCCATCTTATTGTCAGCAGGATTTCTCAAACAATAAAAGATTTCAATTAAATTTAGTAGATAGGTGGGTCAACGAAGAGTTGATTAAACTCTGAGGCAGACCTCAATCTGGATCCAAGAAATTTTTTTGTCACTTTCTTCAGCATTGCAAGATAGGGCATTTGTTATCCTTTTTGTCTATTTCTCAAAAACTAAGACATAAATTTTATTGAACACATTCAGGCATGCGTATCCTGTAATAGACTATCGACAGTTGCAATTTAGTCGAGATGCACAAATTGATCTGGATCTGGTGGATTATACCAGGACAACTGTCACATTTATGGCGTCGCAGTTGATAAACAAATAAGGATAGAAATATGAGCAGCAAACATGATGCTTTTAAGGCTCAATAACAGACGTACAGACTGCACAAAATGGAGATTGTTAGCAGCGCAGTGGCTCCAGACTCTGGATTTCACAGCTCTTACTTACTTACAGGGCAAACCATTAATGACATCCTCTGCTCTTTGGTTTTTATCCATGGCTGTAATAATCATATTTTTTTTGTAGATATGTAAATCTATTTTGTAAAACAGAACAAAATAAATCACTAGATGTAAGCCAGGCTCAGCAGGACACTGAATTAATAGACTCCATGGCAACTGATTTATCAAATGGACATCCGTGCCGTGCTGACCTCTTTTCCCTTTCCTTTCTCTGTATTAAAAAAAAAAAAAAAAAANAAAAAAAAAAAAAAAAAACACCTTTGAATACTGTTATATATCATCAATCTATGTTTTTTCAGTGCATTCCAGGAGGTTTTTTGTGATGAACTGTTGCCATTTTTCATTCTACCCACTATCTCTCAGCCCGCCTCATCTACTTCTACTTTAGTTATTTTGTACATCTCCCAGACTTTTGACAACCCCTGTGAGCTTGTTGCTTGAAGCTGTGGGTTATACGTGTGGGCGGAGAGTGATAGTGATAGTGACAGTGACAGCAATAAGAGTACGAGATCAAATTTTTCCAGTAGAGGAAAAGTACGAGTCATACGCCTTACTCAAACTGTATCATGTATTGTGTCTGTATTGCATTATGGCCTATTGAAGCTACTGTCAGCAGCTTAACCGGTATCTCTGCTTCTTCTACTGTGGATTTCTTCCTGTATGACTAGCAAGAAGCTCATTCAACCTGACAAGTATCATTAGTGTTTTTGATAATTTTGAACATTTTATGTGATCTGATATTCTTAAAATGACCCAAAGATAATTCCACTTTGTTCCCCCTGTAATTTCACACGTTTCAATAATTTTCTAGATGTGTCATAATCTCGAACAAAAGAAAAAAAACCACCAATATGAAGAATGAAGAAAATGACACTTATTTCTCAACAAATTAGTTTATTTATATTGAAAAAAACACTGAATGCAGAAAATTAGATTTCTGGGACACAACTAAAGCACAAGGACAGGATTTCTCAGCTGCTGTGTGCAGTCATTGCTCTCAATTGTGTTGGTCAGTAATTAGCTATAATACGTAAGCTAACTGCTTAAACCTTGATTTCTATTTCAATAAATGTTAAATATACACATACAGCGAGTATATAAGACAGCTCTGGAGTTGTTGTCAGGGACAGTGAGAGCTAGGCTAACTGCTTTCTTTGTGCTAAGCTAGGCTACAAAATAAAAGTGTCATTTTTTTTTTCTTTAGTGCAGCAAATACATGTCATATTGTACCGTAACAAATCCTGTCACCTCCAAACTACCCAACAATGAGATCTCTCAATTGTTACACACACTAATGAATGCTGGCGTTACACATCAGGTGGGTTATTATTTGACGTGCAGAACATCATGCTATGTTATGCTATGATATGATTCTCCTGGATGACTTATAGGCAGCTGTTTGCCAACATAATAGTTATAACAACGTCATATGTCAGCACCTGTTGCCTGTCTGCTGGCTTATTTTGGAGATTTTTTGGCCCTTACTGGAAACAAATTATTATTGCAGCTTTAAGACAACCCTGTATTTTTTTGAATGACTGTCTAAATTAACTGATCAACAGATTTTCATGGTAGTTTTTAAAGTTATAGTATAGTACCCTGTGTCCTGTGCTTACAGGGTCTGAACGTCAGATCTGGGGAGGAAAGTAAAAGATAACAGTCTGTCAGGTTACCATGCAATTTGTCACCATCCTCTTTTTTTTTCCTCCATTTCTCACATTATGACAAGCTGTCAATGATATTTTTGTCCCTGAGACATATCTCCAGATAATTGGTTACTCACCTCTCACCTAATGGGAGGTGTGAGCTGTTCTGCCATCACATGCTCATAAAGTAAAGGTGAGCTGCTGCAGGTCAGAAGCACCTAAATCAGATTTAAAGCATGGGGTCCGACTGCTTATTATCTGTTGACAAGACAACAAAGTATGCAACAGCCCATAATAGGAGTGAAACCTTCATTATAGTATGAAAAAGCTTATGGTTTTGTCTTGTGAGTGTTTCATTCTTTTCTACCCTCACTTACACGAACACCCAGAGGCGGAACGCAAATAGGTGCAAGGACTGTAATTTCAAATTACTTTTATTCTACTGCATTCACAGGGAAATGTTGTACTTTTAACCCCACTATGTTTATCTGACAGCAATAGTTACGAGTTACTTTGCAGGTTTTTAGGGTGTTTTCACACCTGTGGGATTTACTGCTTGAATCAGACTCCAGTATGTTTTCCCCCTTGGTATGATTTGTTTGGGCAGATCTGATCATCAGCTATCGCACTCGCGCTGACGACCAAAACAACCACAGAAGAGTTTTGTGAGGAAGTGGCCACAATCTGGTCACAAACTCTGAAGTGGTTCATTTGTGGTGGGAATAAGATCCAAACGACTCTGAACCAACTACACAGCTTTCTATAGATCTGCTGATTGATCTAGAACCAGAGATGGCCACTTTGTGTGTGGTTAACATTAAGTAAGCGACACTTTTGAAAGTAACACAAAATGATGCCAGTGATCGAAACGCAGAAATATCTACAAAAGCTTGGAACATTTTATTGTTAATACTTTATTTTTACTTAAGTAGCAGTCTGACTGCAGTATTTTTATTCTTAATGGAGTATTTTTCTATTGTTGCATTGCTATTTTTACTTCAATAAAGGAATGGGGTGATTCCTCCACCATTGCTGAAACTAATATGAATGCTAATAATTATACTAAAAGACCCTTGGAAAAAGATATTAGAATTTAACAGAAATACCCTGCAAGAGCTATCAAGTACTCAAAAATTGTTAAGTGTTCATATGTCGATGCCTTTTTGGGTGATGTGTTGCAAAATTATTTAACCACCTAATCTAACTGATAGTATCTCATAGAGAAAAGTACTATTTCACATCTTCATGTTGCAGTTTCACTTTGAATTCAATTAAAAGTTCAGCCTTATCTATAGAAATAGCCAGGATTGGTTTTGACTCAGACACAGCTGAAATTCAACATAAGGTTTCTCCTTCTCTTTTTCATTAGATTACTGTCTTGCCCAAGCAGAGACAGGGGAAATGTATTTCCAAGACAAGTCTTCAAAATAAATCCAGCGAGGGTTTCCTAAGAGGGAAACACGTTCATTCTGCAGCATTTGTTTTGAAAATTCAGGGTAGGCACGAGGATATGATCAGACCTTTGGCAAACTGGTCTGAATGGGTGTTCGACTGTTATTCTGACGCTCCAGCGATGCAGGGACTAAATAATGCATTAGCTCGCAGCAGGATGATGTGACAGAAACTGCAGTCTGCCAAAGTCATATCTGGTCAGTAACCAGCCTGATTCAGCCTTGGTGAGTGTCAGGAGTTTCACACAGAATTCTAAGAGAGACACTTCCAGACAGCAGCCTGTTTTTATTTTTATTTTTCACACATGAAAGTAAAGGATGGAGAATTATATGGTTTGGGAATTATCGAAACATATAGCTTTATTTGTTTTGTTTTGTTTGTTTCTTTGACTTTCTTTGAGTTTAATTTCATTTTCAGTGTGTCAGCCTGGTCTTTTTGTTTGTTTTTTAAGAAATGTTTTTTTTTTTATTGTTAATTTCAGTCCAAGTTTTAAAGGATAAACCTTATTTAATCTTTTTCTTATTGTCAGGGAATCCTACGAAAACACCAAAATAAGAAAAAAAAAAAAAAANAAAAAAAAAAAAAAAAAATCAATACACTGTTTTACAATTTATTGCACAGGAAATGACCAAAAAAATATAACAAATAAATGTAACTAATTAGTTTTCAAGAACAATTAGTCAACAAGAGAACATTATATAGCCAGTACGGCTACAGAAATGATTTTTCATAAAGGTATCAGTCTGTATTAGTGCAGTTCCTTCAAAGACACGTGATTCCATCCAGTTTACCAATTATTGGTCAAAATTTCATTCTTCAACAGGACAACAATCCAAAACGTTCATCAAAATTATTCCAAAATTACATCCATTCAAAGAAAAGCAAAAGGTTTTGAGAATTATGACTTGCCACCCCAGTCTCNTCCAAAATTACATCCATTCAAAGAAAAGCAAAAGGTTTTGAGAATTATGACTTGCCACCCCAGTCTCTAGATCTTTCTCCCATCGATCTGGCATGGGATGAGCTCGATAGACAAGAGCAAATGCCCAGGCGATGAAAGAGAAGTGCTGGAGAGCTTGAAAAGTGCTTGGGAATCATTGCCAGGAACCGACTTCCAAAAATGACGGCAGTGTCTGCCTAGAATTTATGTGGCAGTTATTGAGGCCAGAGGGGGTTAGTTTGATAAAACCAAAGTCTGAGCCTGAAATGATTTCAAAGTGCTTTGATGTTGACCAATTCTTCCTGAAAACTAATTAGTTATATTTATTTTCTGCATTTTTGTAATTTCCTGTGAAATAAATTGTAAAACAAATGGTGTAGTGATGTTTTTTTTTTTGTTTTTTTTTTTTTTTTNTTTTTTTTTTTTTTTTTTAATCTAGGGGTGGGGCCTCAAACGTCTGGCCTGTAGTTTATCATCTGAGAGTTTCTCTGTCGATCTCAAAGAACTCCATTGTCTTTTTTTAAAACTAAACCAACAGAGCCACGCTGCTAATTTGGTACATATTTCACCTTTGCAAAGAGCCCTGCTAGTGCATTTTTTTTTTAAAGCTTTATAAACAAAGCCACAATGTGAGTTAAATGAACATGCCACCCATTATGCATGTTTGAGCCTAATATATTCAATTTTCATGCATGTTACATTACTGATAATCATTTCCCAAAGCATACTACTGGAACGGTGAATTAAAAACGTTTTTCCTACCTTCNTACTGATAATCATTTCCCAAAGCATACTACTGGAACGGTGAATTAAAAACGTTTTTCCTACCTTCCAAACCACCATTGGTTTCAGTTCATTCTGGTACGCTATTAAAATCATCTTGTTGATACTTGAAACGTTCTTGNGGGTTTTTTTTTTTTTTTTAGAAATTATGTAATTTTAGCGTTTAAGTGCAGTAAAAAGCACGGAGTGAATGTATGCCTCCACCGGGGAATACCGTCCCAAAAGAAGACCTGTGTTTATGGAAAAATTTAAATGACCATGACTTCATAAGGCTGCGTAACTATTAGCAGGAAAAACATGGACTTTTAAAGTGGGTGTATCGCTTCAATATTTGATTTTGAAAGCTGAAATATGGTTTTATTCTTTGAGAAATGATTGTCAGTAACGTAACATGTATGAAAATTGAATATATTAGGTTCAAACATGCAAAATGGATGGTATGGTCCTTTAAACTCATGTTTGTCTGCAACTAACATCTTCTGCATTACATGTGTGTTACTGCACAGGTGAAAATAGTTCCAAATATGGATTCTAATTTGCTCCATTTTGAAATATTTTTTGTAAAATCGAATCTTTATCCATTTTTTAATAACAATTTAAAAACTTTTTAATTTTTTTTCAAAAACAAAACTATATGCCTTTAAACTGTAATGAAAATGAATGAATGAATGAATGAATGAATGCATGAATTAATGAATGAATGAATAGGTTTTTCACTGCAGGCAGGGTAAGGGAAGTTGTATTTACAGACTAACAGGTAGCTTTAAATATTGATGGACAAGTGTGTTATTTGTTGACTATGAGAAAAAGATTAAATATCACTCACCTTTTGTGTTTGGCAGAAATTATATTATTAAAAATACGTGGATAGAAATTCATAAAAAAAAAGGTGTTGGTTTGCATGTATCTACAATATGTGCAATGTAATTCAGACATTACTGTGTATCTTACATTTGTTTTCAAATACAATATATTACACAACATTTTCTATAATTCTAGACAGAAATAACCAGAAGTTTACTGTATACTCTACATTGTGTATTTTGTATAGATTTATTTCTATTTAGTTTGTTCTAAAACTTTTTTTTATTTTAGATGACAGTTTTTCTTATTTCCTCTTTTAATGTCTAGTTTTCTTCTTCTTTCTGCTTTTCATTTACAATTTTGACATCAATGCAGAAAGAATAAAGTAACAGTACATTTGATCTGCAGCATGTCCATCAGTTCAGTATTTGTGTATGCTGTTAACATGCACTGCACTCCCCCAGTTTGCTTTAGAGAAACATTAATTAAGTGAACCACTGGAGAGATGGCAGTAATTTGCATCTCAAACCTCCTGCTTTAATCTCCTACAACTGCTGTCTTGTAACGACATCCACTGACCCACTCAGACCTCATTCCCTCTGACACAAAGACCCACTCAGGCTTTTCTACCACACAGAACCCAGCACACGGAACATCTTAACCTGCAATTCTGCCCTTAAATTTCCACTCTTTGCCATAATATTATCTGCTTGTTGTAACATTTCTTTTGAGTACTGTCATACTTACAATGAATGAAATTTTCAAAGCAAGCCGTGTTTTATATACGTAGCTGCACCATCTGAATCTTTACAGCAAATCATGTATTGCATATCATTTTTGACGCATTTTTCAAATTTCACCTTGGAATATGTGATAGCCTTTAGAAACACTGGAATCTTCCCTATAATTTTGAAAGAAGTTCTCTTGATTTGAACAATGCTGTCCACAACAATTTACATAAACGTAAATATCATACAAACAACAAATATGAATTTGACATAACAGGCACCCAGCTGAGGCCTGATGGAGATGAGCCGTGGACTGAGAACTCAATAACAGTAGATAAACATTTGCTGGAGGTGAGCTTGACACAGGTTAGCTTGACATTTTGCCAGCAAAATGATTGTACTACGAGGAAATTCAGGAATTTTAACTAGCTCATTTCCAGCTGTGATAATGGATAGAAAGAAAATACAACTCTGACTGAAGGCATTTTGTCTTCCCTAGCATCCTGCCAGTTTTGTTCCACTGCCCATTTGTCAACAGTGATGTCCAATCGCTCAGCGCCAGGCGGGCAAATCAGCACCTTGTCACTTTCAAAATGACAATTTGAGTCTCAGTCTCAGTCAAGTCTGCAACCAGTTTGTGCCTCACAGCCTCACACTCCCTCAAAACAAGTGCTAAAAATAAAGCCAGCCAGGCTTGCATGCAATCTACAAAAGTGACCATATTAGCTTTGAGGTGACTTTGAGATTCAGGAAATTTCTTTTCATTTCTTTTCATTTATGGAAAAGTTGAATCGGAAGACTGAAAAACTTTGGTGGAAGCTTATTGGACGGGGTGACCAAGTGTCACATTCATCCTAAAGCAAAATAATGCAAAGCTATAAGAACTGTCATGCTCAATCAGACATGTAATATAAGCAATCTGGGATGAATACTGAGGCCCAGCAGAGTTAACGCAACATTCAAAGACATAACTGTAGCAAACACAGTCAAAAGCATTTCTCATTGTGGCAATTAAAGGTGAAGCACGCCATCAGGCCTCAGAAAAGTCATTTGCAAATATTCCAGTACTGATAAAAGCACGTTCGGTTGTCAGAAATAATGGAGTGATGTAGAGAGAGAAGCAGATGTTATAGCATAGATGTTCGTTATGTTCAAGACAGAACATGCAAATGCCTGGTAACACATTGTTCTGACTGCAAATCATCAATAAGCCAGTGGATATAACAACTATGAAAAGCAACATTTCAACACCTCTGCTGTAGCAAACAGATGTTAATAAGGTGTTGTTACCAGGAACATTGTCCTATCCCCCGCATCACTCCCAGACGACCTCAACACCTTTTACGCTCGGTTTGA
>VXCM01003775.1:0-13687 GCA_014773175.1 Lucifuga dentata | reverse complement strand
TCTCACTACAGATCACAATGTCATCTGCAAACATCATAGTCCAAGGGGATTCTTGTCTAACCTCTAATTTAACAAGTATGTGTTGGGCTGTAAAAATCAGCGGTATGGTCCTTTAAGAGGATGAAGGTGGATGTCGGTTTTAGGAGGGATGTTCTTACCTTCAGGAGACTCTTCCTGGACGTAGGTTCCAGTCAGGTACCTGTGGACCAGCGCCGACTTCCCACTGGCCAGATTACCCACAATGCCCTGGGGGGGAGGAGTTATTCAGGCTGTGATTCATGATTCATTCAACATGACGTGATGACATGTCTTATTAACTCACCACTTTTAGTTCTGGTACCGTTCGGCTCAGCGTCCATTCCTGACTGTTCACAAACGCATCTGTAACACACAAAACACACACACACATTAGTCACACACACACACACACACGTTCACACACGCTGCACACGGGATGTATTTGCTGTCACAGTAACAAGCAGCCAATCTGTTCCTACTCAGAGCTCTCATGTAAAACGGAAAGACAGAAAGGTAGAGTGATGTATGAAACGAAGGAAGAAAGAAATGGAGGAGAAGAGGGGCGGAGCCTCATTAGCGCTGACAGATGATTGACAGCAGGCTGATGTACGGCTTCATGGTTCAACAGAAGAACAGACGTGACCAGACTCAAAGAGGAGCAGATAAAAATACAGAGATGACAAGAAACAAGAAGATTAAAAGTGTGTGTGTGTGTGTGTGTGTGTGTGTCTGTGTTTTGTGAGAGGAGGCAATTTAGTCAAGAGGTCATGGGAAATGAAGTGGGGGTGGAAGGAAAAGTGGCAAGAGCTGATTTTCCTCCTCCACACACACACACACACACACACACACACACACACACACACACACACAAAGCGCTAAACGCCACAAAGAAGCAAAACTGAGCCAAAAAACAAAGTCTGAAAATAAAAACCAGCAGCTTCATCTGATCCAACATGTTTATATTTAGTTGTTGGGCTCAAACATGAAATTACCGGAATGGTCCTTTAAGGACTTTTAACACCGTGAATTGTGATAAATGTCTGTGTGAAAACATCTGAATAAACCGACTTTATTACCACAAATAAATCTGTTACTGCTAATCATACCAATGGTACCACTGATTCTGTGTGTGCGTGTGTGTGTGTGTGTGTGTGTTAGTTTATCTGCCTGGAAAGAATCCAGAACGGAGCGTTCTTATTGGCTGGTTGACACACAGAGGGCTCATTGTTGGGGGCTTTACAGTCGCCCCCTGTGTTGGCTTAGCTCCGCCCCCTCTGCCAGGCAGGATGTTGATCCAGCTGCTTCCTGTTTTGGGGACCCTCTTCCTGTGCTGCGTTCAGGTTTGTCTGACTTCTGACCATCAGCTGGTGTTTAACACCTGATTTGTCACGTGCAAAGGTTAAACAGACCAATAACATTTGAGCGAGGTGGCAGGAGATATTGGTGCAGTAGTTGCCATGGCGATATGGATAAAATTATGCAACTGACATGCAATATCTCAAGACCTTTCAACCTGAGACCTATGATGAACCAAAAACCTTCATCCTGAAAATAACCACAGTCCTGAGGTTCAGAAACCCAAACAAAACCCGAAGAAGCCCAGACTCGAACCATCAACCTGAGAAACCAAGATGGCCGCCTGAAACACCTTAAACCCAAAAACAAATGACAAAGAACCCTCCAAGAACCAAAGACTTTTAGATGAAATCACAAACAGCAGAGTTCAAAACCCTTGAACCTAAAGCCAAAGATCTTAAAGGAGCAGACTGGTGATTTTTGCATGTTAGAGCCCAATCAGTACTTTCTGCATACATGTTACATCACATATTTTAGATTTTGTGTTATTTTTTCAAATCCCCTAATGAGCGGAATGCTCCTTTAAGCTGTCAGCTAAAATGGTCTGGATGGAAACGAGCTTCCAGATGTTTCTGCAGCTGCTTGCAAACAGTCAAATATTTACACCTTCAAAATGTTTCCCATAAATCTGAGATCAGACGTGTCCAAAAGCTCGCTGAGAATGCCACAGGCTCCTCCCCCCCACGGGAACGTCAGGGCAACTTCAGCAACCTGACTTCAGTTTGACTTCCTGTCCCCGCCTCCCTCTGATTGGCCCACAAGCATCAGAGGAGCTGATGATTGAAGGTCACATGATCAGAAACGGGCAAAAATCAATCAAAATGAGCGATTTTAGTGATTTAATCTTTCTGGGAATGTTGCTGGTTTCATCATCATCATCATCATCATCAACATTAAATGACTATAGTACTGCATTTTTCAAATTAAAAGTCAGGTTTTGTGTGGATATGAGGTCAGGAAAAGCAGCAGAATGAACGTGTAGATAATAAAAACATGGTGAACAAAAGCTGGAAGTAAACAGGAAGGAAACGACGGATAAACGGGAAAAAAAAGGTGAAAGTATGAGAGGCGGCGACAGGAGAGAGAGAAAGAGAGAGAGAGAGAGAGAGAGAGGNGTGAAAGTATGAGAGGCGGCGACAGGAGAGAGAGAAAGAGAGAGAGAGAGAGAGAGAGAGGTTAGAGGATGAAAGCATCAGAGACACTAATGGATAAAATGTGCCAGGAAAAAAGAATATAAGAGGAAGAGTGAGATAAAGAGTGGTAGAGAGACATAGATAATGTATGAGAGAGAATATCAGAGACAAAGAACACCTGGCCACTCGCCGAGTCAGTGTCACACACACACACACACACGGCTCCTCTGTGGAGTGTGTGTGTGTTGCGACATGTGGCATTGCTGCAGCACATGAAGGCTCCCTGATGCACGCTCCAACACTGACCCACGCACGCCAACATGCCAACCAGAACAGGAAAAACACGCAAAAAGCTCTTAAAATGTTTGAACGATGACATGGAATACAGCAGCTCTAGCTCTGCAGTCAGACGATGACCTCTTCATGACCTCTGCATGACCTCTGGGTTCTTCCTGATCCTGGGCTGGTGTGTAATTATCTGAGGCTGGCGACACGGCGACCCCTGCGGTGATCTCCGGCGGTCTGAACAGCAGGCCGGTGACGGTGTTGAGGTCAGGAGGATTTGTGAAGGTCAAAGGTTATTCCAGGTCGTATGATTCCGGCCTATACAGGGCGCTCTACACGCTCATGGAGGGGCTGTTTGGTACCGGATAACATGCAGCAGGTATGATGTATTGGCGTGACCCTTCACTTTAAAGGAGCATACCGGTGGTTTTGCATGTTTGGACTCGATAAACACGCCTGCATAGACGACAGAGTTCAAATCAAATGCTCAGGTCACATGCCTCAATAACATGTATGTAGAAACGCAGCAGGCCCGGCGTGTTAAACTGGGACTAACAGCTCGCAACAGTCCGAGCAAAACAAAAGATATCAGCAAACGTCAGCGGGGGAATATCTGGTCGCTAGGCAACAGACCAAACACAGAACGTGACCGCAGGACAACTCTGAGCACATCAGCAACACGCTAACACGCTGACCTGTGTGTGTGTACTCGGGGATTCCTGGAATGCCTCTGTAAGCGCAGACATTCCCAGCATGCCTCTGCACACGTCTGTGTTTTGCCTGACAGCACGATCACAGGGCTGATGACATCATCACCATGCGATGATTCATTCACACGATATTCACGCCAGACGTAGAGGTCTTTGGAAAAATACTCGGTACGTGTTGTTTGTGTATACATGTGTGTGTATGTTTTTGTGTGTATGTGTGTGTGCATATGTGAGTGTGTGTGTGTGTGTGTGTCTAACAGTCTGGCTGTGACAAATCAAACCATCGCTCATCAGTCACAGCTGACATCATATTATCTCGCCCTTCATGCTATTTATCCTGACCATCCTCCTCCTCACACGCATCATCTTCATCATCTTCATCTTTATTTTCTGTTTTATTAGAAGTTTTTTATCATTAAACGTGTCTCTTGTCAGTTTGATCCAATGATCCTGTGTGTTTCTGCATCATTACGTTAATTAAACCTGTCTGACAGGTAACAACACGCACACACACACACCATCAGCCGTGTTTGTACATGAAACCGCTATAAAACACGAGTGTTACGGGGACGAGGAACAGGAAGGAGGAAAGGGAGAATAACAGGAGAGAGGGAAGATGGAGGGATAAAAAGAGGAAGAAAAGACGTTCTGAGGCAGACGGAGGAGTAAAAATAAATCTCCAGCTGACACACACACACACACACACACACNCTGAGGCAGACGGAGGAGTAAAAATAAATCTCCAGCTGACACACACACACACACACACACACAGCCTGACTGATGACTGTGGGTTTTTTTAAAAAAACCAAATCTCCTGGTATTGTGAGAATTTCCTCCAGATGCTGTGTGTGTGTGTGTGTGTGTGTGTGTGTNAAAAAAAAAAAAAAAAAAAAATCCAATCAGATGAGATGAGGCCTGAGGGTAAAGCAGGAAGTTGTAGCAGGAAGAGGATGGCAACCGACCAACCGTGGACGAGTTTAGACAAAGAAGCTGTGTTCTGATTGGCTGAAGCCAGAAACACTGCAAACAGCGTGATGAAGGTGAAGATGACAGATGATAAAGGATGTTGCTGCTGTGTTGGCTTTACAGGTGAGCTTTCATGAAAAAAATGAGCTTTTATTTGAAAATGATGGAATTACTAAAATACATTTTAATATATTTTAAATCTAAAGTTTACAGTTAAATGGTAAACTTTATTATTAGCATCAGTGCAGGGAATTGAACCAGCAACCTCCACAGGTTCAGGTGAAAAACAAAGCAGGAAGTATCAAGTTTCTGTTCACTTCCTGGAGTCACGGGGTGAGATGGCGTTAACCTTTCACCCCAGTGACCTGCGTGCAGCCTGTCTGCGTTCAGACGACTGCTTAGTGTTCAGGTCAGAGACTCGTGTCACACACATTAAAGGACCATACTGGTGATTTCGCATGTTTAACATACACACACCCTGCACTGAAATTCTGTTATATTTCTTTGATTATTTTTGCTTTTTTAAAATGTATGTTTGTAGTTTTGACTTGTATGTTCTGTGTGTAACATGACGTGTATGTTACACATGATGGAATAAAAAGCATTTTTCAATGAATCCATCTGTGTAACTTGTTAATATTGATTAGGATAACATGTTGAAACACGTTAAGTTGCAGCGTCGCATGCTCGCATTAACAAACTTCTATCTGAAAATAATGCAGATTTTACTGCATAATTTAATTAAAAAACACCAAACTACAGACAGGTGCAGCAACACACACACACACACACACACACACACACACTNTTAAAAAACACCAAACTACAGACAGGTGCAGCAACACACACACACACACACACACACACACACACTGACCTCAATATCAGCCTTCTAATCAGTCAAGCAGAACCCTCCTCCACTGCCCTCCACACACACACACACACACACACACACACACACACACACACACACTCAGGTTGAGGTGATTAAGGCTTGCATTTAATCACATGGTTTATCTCAGAGCATAATTACACAGCATTTGTAACCTAGATGGGGTCTTAGCGACCTGCTTGCGTGTGTGTGTGTGCGTGCGTACATGCGTGTGCATGCATGTGGAGGGGAGCTAACATGAGAGCGACCTTCTAACCAGCAGGAAGCCACAGACACACGTGGTGTGGGGTGTGGGTGGGTGTTATACAGGGTTGGAGCAGGTTTCCAGGTGTTTGAGTCAGACGTGATGACATCACCTGTGGGCGGAGCCTCAGACACCTGTGTACAGGTGAAGTAGAACGGGTTAGCGGGATGGTCCTCTGAGTCAGGACGGTTACTGAACATGTCTAATTACAGCGTCTCTTTGTTCTTCAAACCACAGCAAAGCATGCCAACGTGATATGTGGACAGCTACACGCCTCAAGCATGTCTGTGTGTGTGTGTGAGTGTGTGTGTTTCAGCTTCTTACATCATGCGTGGCCTCACAGTAAAGCCCTTCTGACTGCGTTTACGTGGCGTTCTTACACCTTTTAGTAAAACAACCATGTCATTTTCTGTGTGCATTTCAATGTACGTGTGTGTATGTGTGTGTATGTGTACATGTGTGTGTTGCGCTGATAGAGTTGAGCCTTGTGTAAGAGCTTTAAGCAGCAGAGAATGCCATAACATACACACACACTCACAAAAGTTCAAGTTTGTGTGTGCATGGGTGTGTGTGTGTGTGTGTGAGAGAGAGTTGGAATGTGCTACCTCACCACTTCCACCAACTTGTTCGAAAAAGGCAGCAACTCCCTCTAAACCACACACACACACACACACACACACACTAGAAGGACTAATCTGGAGCTGAGGAGGAAGTGGGGCAGCAGAGGAGTAAAGGCAGGAGGTGATGGGGGGATGGGAAAAGGAGGAGGAGCAGTGTAAAGGCAAAGGACACACACACACACACACACACGCTCTTTGACCCCAGACTAACTCCTGACACGGGGCCACAGCAGCCGGCTAATAAGCACAGAGAGGCTCTGTGTGTGTGTCTGACGGAGGGAGAGAGAGAGAGAGAGAGAGAGAGAGAGAGAGAGAGAGAGAGGGGGGCAGATGTAGAGGCAGCAGAGCTCAGCAGGCTTTGCTGCATAGTCCATTTATATTCACACACACACACACACACACACAAAACGCTCTGAATAATGTATAGTTCAACACGGAGCAGAACAGCTCCTAAAATGCTGCTGTATCTGTGTGTGTATCTGTAGTGTGTATCTGTAGTGTGTATATCTGTGTGTGTGTATCTGTGTGTGTATCTGTAGTGTGTGTATCTGTGTGTGTATCTGTAGTGTGTATCTGTAATGTGTATCTGTAGTGTGTATCTGTAATGTGTATCTGTAGTGTGTGTATCTGTGTGTGTATCTGTAGTGTGTATCTGTAGTGTGTATCTGTAGTGTGTATCTGTGTGTGTATCTGTAGTGTGTATCTGTGTGTGTATCTGTAGTGTGTATCTGTGTGTGTATCTGTACTGTGTATCTGTGTGTGTGTATCTGTAGTGTGATAGGGCTGTAAAGAGCTAAACAGCTGAAGTTTAGCTAAACATGCTAAAGTTTAGTTAAGCATGCTGAATTTTAGTTAAACACGTGAAGTTTAGTAAAAAGTCAATGATGTAATTCACCGTATGTATGTTTTTAGGAAATGGCTATAACATAACATGTATGTGGGTAGTACTTATTGGGCTCAAACATGTAAAATTGGCGGTATGCTCCTTTAAATTTATCCAAAGTGTATCATTAGGATGTGTTTTTCTTGAGTACGCTCTGTCCAATGAAAAAGCTCTTTGACAGTCATGTGACTTCTGTTTGCGAGCTCTGCTTCACTTGTAACTGAGCAGCGTGAAATGTAAACAAGACAAATACAAGAACGCAGCAAAGTCGGCGTTTCCATGGCGACTCAGATCCACCTTAGGATCCGTGTCAGGATCCTTTCAGACCAAGAACACGAGACAACAAAGCAGGAAGTACAAAGGTTAGAGAGGTTGTGGGTTCTAACGCTTCCCAAACACGGCCAGATTAGGAAATAAGCTGAGGTCACATGACCTGCACACACACACACACACACACACACACACGGAATCTGTTTGCCTAAACACACACATATACACACACACACACACACACACACACAGACGCCTAAAAATAAAACATAAAGATACACACACAGCATGATATGAAACACTCTTTCTGACAGAAAGAGGAGAGGAAGGAGGAAAGGAGGAGAAGGGAGGAGAGACGGACAGAAGAGAGGGAGGAAAAAAAGGAAGGAAAAAAGGAGGGAAAGATGGAAGGGAAAACACAAGGAGAAAGAAATGAGAGCGAAAGGGGGAGGGAACAAAAGAGGAGGAGCAAACGGGGAGTTGTGTCAACTCTCCATCATCCCTCCATCCCTCAGGCGCTCCTCCTAACAGGATTTTCTCCCCTTTCTTCCCTTTGTTACGTCTCAAGCATCACCGTGCATGCGTGTATTCTTTACCGTGTTCACGTGTTTCTGACAGCACGAAGCACGAGAAACAAAAACACAGAGGGGGAGAGAGCGAGAGAGAGAGAGCAAGAGAGAGAGAGAGATGCTCAGAGGAATAAAGGAGGATCAAAGATGCTTCAACTAAAACAGAGTTTCCTTCATGTTGGGTAGAAACTACAAAGCTGATGTGTGTGTGTGTGTGTGAAAGAGAGAGAGAGAGAGAGAGAGAGAGAGNGCTGATGTGTGTGTGTGTGTGTGAAAGAGAGAGAGAGAGAGAGAGAGAGAGAGCAAGAGAATCAAAGATCAAGAAAGCAGGATTCAAGAATTGACTTGAATTGTGCTCCTCTTACTGACACATATTGCTCCTTTTTCTCCTACAACCACCCAAACTCCATAGCAACAACCTATTTACACCATAGCAACAGTCTAGCAACATCCTAGCATGAACCCAATCAACCAGAACACCTGAGCCACCATCCATTTGTCTTAGAAACCACTTAGCAACTGATTGGTAAGTTAGTAAGTACCAATCAGCCCTATCAATCACTTCAAAAATCAGAAAAAAACCACCTAGCATCAACCAAATCAACGACACCCCAACAACCACCCAAGCACCTGAGCAACTATTTAGTAGTAACCACCTAGTAATACCACAGTCACCAGATCAAACCTTCAGTGGGAAACAGCCTGAGAACACCCACAGCAACCATCCTAAAAACGTGAAGAATAACTTAGCAACCATCTAGAAAGGCATGCAAGAGTCAACAAACACATTTAATTTTTAATCTACAAAAATGTTAGATTTTTTAATTTTAATTTTTCTTTTTTTATGATACAAACGGATGAAAAAGTGACTGCAGCAATGTTCATGTGTGTGTGTTGTCTTTCAACATACAAGTAGCACACATTACTTCTGCATGGCTGTGGATGTAGGTCAGACACGCACGCACACACGCACGCACACACGCACACACACACGGACCTCCACACCCATAACACGTCAGTCGGTCTAANCACACACGCACGCACACACGCACACACACACGGACCTCCACACCCATAACACGTCAGTCGGTCTAACCCCGCGTTACCCTCGAACAACACTCCTTCACTTTAAAATACACACACGCACGCACACACAGGCTGGTTTAAACATGCATGTGGATGCGACGGTGGACATGTGGAAAACGGGAGGAAGTCGCGACTGAAACCGTGGCAGACGCTTTGATGGTCACTCTCGTGTTTGGGCACCGCTCGATTTTTGAAACAACACGGACGGCGTTTGTGCGACATCAATGCAGCTTTTATAGAACGACAACAAACCACAAAAATAAATAAACAAACAAACACATCAACAAAACGCTGGAAGTTAAAATCCTAAAACACGTGAAGAAGGAAGAAGAAAGTGATGTAATTACTGCCTGAATTACAAATATGTAATCTACACATTAGCACGTGTCAAGACCTCTTATTTTTAGTAACCACCTAAATGTATGAGAAACTACCTAAAAGTCTACAGCAGCAGAAATGAAGTGTGTGTCCTGATTGTGTGGTTTCTATTTCAGGTCACAAGTGTTTACTGTGGAGACGGTGGTAAAAATGTTTATGTACACACACACACACACATATACATACACACAGACACATGCACGTACACACACACACACAGCAGGATGAATGAAGTCAGGCTTTGCTGAGCTGCAGAGGCATAAACGTGAACAACGAACAACTTCCATCAGCAAAACACACACACACACACACACACACACAGCTGGAGCCTGTCTNACGAACAACTTCCATCAGCAAAACACACACACACACACACACACACACAGCTGGAGCCTGTCTGTCTGTCTGTCTGTCTGTCTGTCCGCCCGTCTGTCTGCCAGATCAGCTCTGGACGGAACAAATCCACTTCCTGTCTCGTCAGGTTTTCCACTCATCCCGTCGCGATGGAAAGAGGATGCTGACTGTGTATGTGTGTGTGTGTGTGTGTGTGTGTGTGTGAGCAGATAACAGCAGCATAAAAACACATCATCCAGACTTTAACACCTCCTCCTGCATGTTTCTCTCCTCCTCTGGTTTGTGTGGAGATCATGAGGTTTAGCCGTGTTGGTATGAAATGCTGGGATGTTTTTAGCGTGTGAAGGATCCGTGTCACAGATCAGCTGTGTTTCTGCTTTCAGCTCACACTTCCTGCTGGAACTCAGGAAAGTGAAGCTAAACGCTGAAGCAAAGTCACTTTACACTGACAGTAATGAAAGTCAAACAACACCCTGCTGTCCAAAGCAAACACACACACACACACATACACACACACACACACACACACACACACCCCGCTGCTTCACCCTTTAACCAGTAGACAGAGGTAAAAGTGTCAGAAGCCTGAAAACTTTTCAAACTGAAGCTGAGGTGCAAAAACAAGACAAATGTTTAGAAGAAACAACAAGCGTGACACGACAAAACCGGACCGGATTCCAGACCGGATCCCAGAGCAGATCCTAGGATCTGCTGGAATCAGCTGGGAATGCTGATGCACGCATGCAGCAGATGAGGTGGTGATGTGGAGGTGTGTTTTTACCGTCGTTGGCGCCTGCGTTCACGCTCTCCGTGCTGGACTGGGACAGGAAGACCCTCCTGGTCTGGCGGAGGGATCGGTTGGTGCGGGGACTTCCTACTGGCGTGGACGTGGTCGCCCCGTCCCTCCTGGAGAAGATCCCACTGAAGAAGCGGAGCAGGCGGCGTTCGCTGGACCTCCCGCCCCCCCCACGCAGCAGGAATGCCCCGCCTCCGGCGCCGTCCTTCTCGGCCGCCAGGCTCAGCAGGTCGCTGTTGTCCAGCGTGCGGTTCTTTCCTCCGCGGGCGCGCTCCCAGCGGCTCAGCTCCGACATGGAGTCCGTCTTGTTGAGCACGGCACCCACCTCCAGCGTGCGGCTCTTCTCCCTGGGAGGCTCCGTGTAGGAGCAGACTGGGTTCCGGAGTGCCGTCGAGGTTTCGCCGTCCCTCCGGCCGCCGCCGGCTCTGGCGTCATGGCCGATGCAGCCGGAGCTGCTGTGGTGTTTGTCCTTGGCGAGCGCTCGCAGACGCAGCAGCTCGCCGCCGCTCCAGTGCCTGAAGCTGAAGCTGCGGCGCAGCAGGCCGGCCGGACGCTTCACGGGAGGAGCGTCTGGGGAGGCTTTGGCTGCTTTCCCGTTGCTCTTGGCGTGGGATGTCTTCTCGTCCCCGTTCTCTTCACAGCTCCTCTCCTCTGCGCTCTTCGCCTTCATCAGCCTCTTCTTTTTATGAATGCCGCCGTTTTCCAGCGTCCTGGCAGCAGCTTCAGCGCAAACTTCCTCTTTCAGTCCGTCTGAATCCTGGTTTTCCTGCGCCCTGCTCTCCTCCCGTTTCTCCTCCCGGCTCAGTGCTGGCATGTTTTCCGTCAGCACGCCGCCGGCTGACTCCTTCAGCTCTTTGTGGAAGTGGTGTTTGTTGCAGATCCTCATCCTGCCGAGCTCCAGCTGGCCCGTGCTGAACGTGCGGAAGTTCCTCATGTAACCGAGTGGCGAGGATTCCGACTCGTCCTCCACCTCCTCCAGCTGCTCCAGCAGGAAGCTCCTCTGGATCTCTGCTGAGCTCTCCCGCCGGAAGGAGCCTGCCTTCGGGTTCTCCGGCCTCGGGGACTCCGAGCCTCCATCACCTTCATCACCTCCTCCTCCTCCATCCTCCAAACTCTCCCTCTTCACCAGGGTGAGGGAGATCCGGTACACGGTTTTCCTCTGCAGCGTTCCTCTCTCCATCCTTCCTGCACAGCTGCTGTCCAGAAGGTACATCCTGACCCAAAACTAGCGGTCTATTCCTTTAATCCTCCTGCTGGGAATTCTACTGAGACCGGAAGCAGCTTAACTTAGAACATCTTCATCAGCAGGAGAGTTTTTCTGAACTCTTACATCCTCCTCATCTTCACATGAAGGTGATTTTCCGTGTTTTTTGGCTGACGGATGGAAATGAGGAAGAAATTTAAATTGGAAATTTGCTCCGTTTCTCTCCAAACGGTAAAACCGGTTCAGCGGCAGCAGAAAAAAAAGCGGCTGTAAAAGCTGGAAGCGGTGTTTTGTTAATCCAGATGTGAAAACACGCGTTGTTCCACGCAGGAAACACATTCCGTGTCCATCCCAGCGGACTTTACACACAGGCGCGTCTCTCCAACACAAAGTCTCACCTCCGGGACTCCGGTACCGTTTGTCCCGCTNTACACACAGGCGCGTCTCTCCAACACAAAGTCTCACCTCCGGGACTCCGGTACCGTTTGTCCCGCTGACAGCTCCCGCTGCTGCTCCGGTGTCCGCGCCTCCATGCTGAACAAACAGCTGCTCATGTTTCTTTATTCTATTGATTTACCGGCGCGTCCCGGACGCTGCTGGAGCGCCGCGTCCCATTGTGTGTATGTGCGCGTGTGTGCGCGCGCGCCTCCCCCGCAGCGTCTCCCCCCTCCCCTCTCACCGGATTCTACTGAGATTCTACCGGGGTCCTAACGTCTGAACCGAGCCGCTGCCCGCCTCCTCCCGCACCGGCTTCAGCCCCACAACAGGCCGACAGCTCCGTCCCGGTCCTCCGCCTGCGCGACACAGGACACGGAGCACTGACAGCAGCCCGGGAGGAGCGGAAAACCCGGCGAGGAGCTTCACGGCGTGGATCAGGAGTTCACAACAGACCGGTTAAAAGAGCATGCCGGTGATTTTGCATGTTCAACCCCCAAAACAATACAACCTGCATACATGTTACGTTACTGTCATTTTTTCCAAAACTGGAACGGTAAATATTAGAATTGTTTTTCCTACCTTCCAGGCAGTCTTTGGTTTCAGTTCATTCCAGCACGACACAAAAATTAACGCGTAGAGATGTGAAACGTGTCAGATAAATAATCATCACAGAAAACACAACATCTGTTCATTTTTTCTCAAAGTTACGTAATTTAACCAACATGGAGCTACATTTACGTCTCCGCCTGGAAATATAGTCCCAGGGCAAGATGACATTTACTGAGAAGTTTTTCATAAATGAGAAATTAAAAAAAAAAAAAAATGGCTGTGTCTTCTACAATCGAGCTTTTAAAGGTGTGTGTCACTTGTACCTTTAATTTAGAAAGATCAGGGGATTTGGCAAAATAACAGGAAAACTAAAAATGTGAACAATGGCTGTCAGAAACTAACATGTATATGCAGAGAGTATTTAAACATGGCAAATCACTGGTATGGTCCTTTAAAGGGAGATTCACTTATTCACTTGAAAAACTAATTTTCTTATTCTTGTGCATAACAAGATAAACTGTGATGCACTTTTTTTTTAATGCATTTCCAAATCAACTTAATTTACCCCCAAAATAAAGTCATTCTGCAGAGAAGATGAAACACAAATAAATTAAAAAAAAAAAAAAAAAAAAAACAAAGTAGTACTCCGGCTGGTTACTAAAGTAAAAGTATAAATAAATTAGGAAAATCAGTGTGAAGAAAAAATCATTTCTACTGACTCTGGATTTTCTGCATTTCAGATTAGGAAGGTAAGAAAGAGGGAAGCAGGAAAGAAGACAAATGAAAAGTAAAGAAAAAAGGAAGTGGGAAAGAAGGACAGACAAAGGGATGGAAGGTGAGAAAGAAAGAAGGGATAAAGAAAGAAAAAACATGGCTGCTGCTTCTTCCTGATGTAAAGGAACATTTCATGCAGTTCAAAAAAAAAAAAAAAAA
>VXCM01003774.1:30615-51556 GCA_014773175.1 Lucifuga dentata | reverse complement strand
GCAGAATCAACAGCAGGAGGTTTAGAAGAGGCACATCCCTGGCCACACATTCAAACACTGTTTTCTACCAAAACCAACAGCTACATAATGCATCTTTGTCTGCTAAAAATGTGACATTTCAGCTGCTAAGAATCAACATGGAACTTGAAGAAACATGTGGCGGTAAGCTGCAACGTTAGCTACTTAGCTAACTGCTGCTGCTAATGCTAACTCAAGTTTTCCTGTTCTATTGTGAGTAAATTCATGATGCTAACCTAGNCTGCTGCTGCTAATGCTAACTCAAGTTTTCCTGTTCTATTGTGAGTAAATTCATGATGCTAACCTAGCTAACTGTCTCGGGGCCAGGCCAGAATTATCATAAATTGTTATGTGGTAAATATCTGATTTATTACTGTCTATTCTTTCTTTATATGATACGATTTGGATTGTATTAGAAGCTACATGTGGCTACTTTGCATTTTTTTTCCCCTCAGAGGAGCACTTTATAGCTTGTTGATTATTTGAAAGAATAAGCTTGATCAAAGTTACTCANTCCCCTCAGAGGAGCACTTTATAGCTTGTTGATTATTTGAAAGAATAAGCTTGATCAAAGTTACTCATCACTACTCAAGTAATCTTTTTAATAGACACTTTCTTACTCTCACTCAAGTCATTATTTTGATGGCTACTCTTACTTATACTTGAGTCACTATTATCATAAAGTAACAATATCCTTTTATTTAAGTACAGTTTCTGGCTACTTTACCCACCTCTGACTACTGTACATCCATAAGGTAAATATCATTAAGTGAAAGTAAAAATGTAATGCTTGAAAAATGTACCTCAAAGTTGTACTTAAGGCACATAAATGTGAATATGACATGCTGATTTCCAAAAATATGTCAAACACAAATTTGAATACTTTAAGATAATTCCTGTGGCTGTATATTTTTGGGCGCCACTCACCCTCTCCCCGTCAGATCAGAGTTGGGCGGAGTTTTATCCATGTCACATAAATAATGGCTGCTTTCATGGCCATCGCAGCCTCTCTCGTCCAGGCCGTCCTCACAGTCCTGGTCTCCGTTACACACCAGAGACTGGCTGATACACTGACCTGCAACACGTCCAACACCATTAAAACTAGAATAAACACCCTTTGGAGCGCAATATGACATAAAGAACATTTTGGGTTATTTTGTTAGAGCGATAAGAAGTGGACTTAGCCATGAGCACATGTTGACAATACACAGTTTTACAAATATTGGTTTCTGTATGACCCGTTCATATGTTTTTAAAATACATCTTATTTGGAGAGATCATTTTTAAATGCAAAAATCTACTTTCTGACCATAAACACAACCTGTCACAGACTATGTCACAGCGTACCAGAGGTGCAGCGGAATCTGCTTCCACAGCCTGCCTCCAGGGTGCATCCTTTTTGTGGGACACATTGCATTGTTTCTGTGGCTTCCCCTGAACACGGTGTACCTCCATATTGGCCGAAAACCTCCACATGGCGGGTACGGATCTGAGGAGAAGGAGGAAAAAAATATGAGGTGATGAAAAAGCAAATGAAATGATTAGTGTTCATGGTGAGACTGAGAGCTCATGTTTATCAATACACACAGTGGTCTGTGCAAAAAGCTAAATGATATCTTAAAGGACCTTACCGGTGATTTTGCATTTTTAAACCCAATAAATATGACCCACATACACTTTACGTTGCTGACAACCATTTTCCAAAACATATCGTATTTTAGTTTTGATGTTTCTCCTGCTAACATGTAAGTCCAAATGTAGAAGACAATGTCACTTTTAATTTCTCCATACAAGGGAGTATATTGGGACTGTATTCCCTGGTGGAGAGATACATTTTCTTCTGTGCATCTCTGTGTTGGACTGGCTAATTTAAGTAACTTTGACCAAAAATGAGAACAATGTTGTGTTTGCTGTGATGAATTATGTATCTCAAGCATGTTTCAAGTCTCTACAAGTGGATTTTAATAGTGTACAGGAATGAACTGAAACCAAACTGGAAAGAAGGAAAAAAGAAATAGAAAACCTACTGCTCCAGTAGAATGTTTTGAAAAATGGTTGGCAGTAATGCGACATGTATGCAGGTTTTATTTATTGGACTTAAACATGCAAAATCCCCGGTACAGTCCTTTAACCTATTATCAGGCAGCAGTGGCTGTCAGGCTGTGCTGTCATGAAACTACTGAACTGAAACACAGTCAAGCTAACCTGGCTAACAAACCGAGCAAATAAAATGCACAATAAGGGAAAACAACAATGTGTTCAGTGTTTTAAAGACAACAGAACACTGTATGGCTGAAAATCAATTTTAGACCAGGGTTATCTTCCCAATATTATAACACTTGTGACTCTATTTCTAGGTTCCAAAATTATCACAACCCATATGAAATGGGTCATCTGAATTTGTATGCCTCTGTATTATGTTTTTTTTGACAGCATATACACAGTATCAAACTGATTATATAGAAGTCATGGCATATTAATAAGCTTAGAGCAAAAAAATAAATTAAAAACTCTCTCATGACTCAGCCTTTATTCAAAGGCTGATAAACTCTGTTAGATTTTTATCATATAGCACAATCAATGTGTCAGTAATTTGAAATTTAAAAGGGCTTGGATTCGGTGGGGTGGTCATTGTGTGTGTGTGTGTGTGTGTGTGTGTGTGTGTGTGTGTGTGTGTGTGTGTGTGTGTGTGTAATACCTTTGTTCTGGTGCAGCCATCACACTCAGACCACTCTCCAAAAGGGCCCCATCTGCAATGCACAGGTGGCTGTCTCCTGACAGCGACACTGAGACAAATCAGATTTGATTTAGATTTATTTCTTTTTAACATTAATTTATAACTCACAGTAAAATGCCAGTAAAACAAAATTAAGCAGATGTGAGAAATTGTAACAAATATTGAAGCTTGAAAAAATGCACCAGCTACATCCATGGTGCCTGGACAATAGATCAATAAACAATTCTATGATACGGGAATATGCTTAATATGGAATAGCAGAGACATTGTCCACATCATTAATCTATATATGATCTATATATTTATATATATTATTAGTTATGGTTATGGTTTAGGTTTGTATACATACCAAACTGGCGAAAGAAAGAGAAGCAACACAACCAAATCCACCTGTGACCGAAAAGGAAGAAGCTTTTTCATGTCGTTCATGTCAAACAACATAAACCACAAGAGCCTTTGGCCTTTGGCTGGATTTTGAGAAAATCATATGTAATATGTTATATGAAAACCGTGAAAGAAATTGTTTTTAAACTTTAAGGGTTTCATATGTCACAAGAGGAAACACAATTAAGAATACAACCTGCTCTTCTGTATTTATTTACAGGGCACAGCAAATTTCTGACATTGAAATTTTAGGAAAGATTAAAAAAAATTATTTATGAGAGGTGATGGCAAAGCAAAAAAAAAAAAAGCAAATACTTTATAATATACATCAAATCAAATATATCTACAACCTCTACAACTATACAATAACAAATGGTTTCTGTTATTGAGCACGATTAAATAAAATATATAGAAAATATTTCAATAGCACAATAAAATTACACCCCAATGCTGGAGATTAGGAATTTGTGACAAAATTGACAGCAATAATTGCTGAATGATAAATAGTTTTAGCTGTTTACCTTCATGATGTGAACCTCTGAGTTTGGCCTTCTCGTCTACTGCAGCACTTTAAACTTCAGGGTCATGTAATCAGCAGATGGAGCGATTACTCAACAGATCCCCAGGTTCAGGAATTTCCTCGCTGAAGAAACTCTTTAAACTGGACAACGACCTATTTATGCCTCTGTTGGAAGCGGCAAAGCTTTACAGCCTCCTTCCGCACAATGAGTCACGAACAGAGACCCCGGTGTACTTTTCCACAGCTTCAGTCCAAAGCCAATGTAACTCTGTTTTTGTGCTTTCAATCATCTGTCCAGTGAGAGTTTGTTTCCAGTAAAATCTGGATAACCTTGTTTGCTCTGGGAGCTGAAACGCTATAAGAGTTGTGATGAAATCTTTTTTTTTTTTCTTTTTTGTCAGGATGGCCTCAGGACATGCAAGTGTGATTGAACAGGTTGTGTAATAATAGGTTTTCCTGAATAAAACCTTCTGAAGCTGAGTTCTGGAAGATTTGTGTAAAAGTCAAACAATCCACAGCTGGCTCATTTTTTAAACGCATTTGATTGTAACTCTAAAGAAAAAATACATGACTATGGTTAAGTACTAATCAAAATAGTCTTTGATTTTGTTGATCACTTAATCGGTACTGAAATTGCCTATTTAGGATTATTTTGCTGTTGTTAAAAAAAAACTAATTTAAAGGACCTTATTGCTGGTTTTGCATGGTTGAGCCCAATATACTATACAACCTGCATACACATTATGTTACTGATAACCATTTTGCAAAACATACTGCTGGAGTAGTAAATTAAAAAAAAAAAAAAAAAAAAAAATCCCTACCTTCCAGACTGCCAATAATCCATCACAGCAAATTATGTCATTAAGAGATATGTCTTAATGATGTAAGCTGACATAATGTTAAAGGTTAGGTTAAAGTACTCATTGTGCAGAAGTGTTTAATTCAGGCTGTTTGATGAAAACCTCCAGTATTTGAAGATTTTTATGCTTCACATCAGTTGAAGAAAGAAAGGAAAGAAAGAAAATAGGACAGAAGGAAGGGCATGTTTTGTTTTTTGTTTTTTTTTTTAAATTCTGGATAAAGTGGGTGATATTCAGGACATGTATTTCATTTGTGGCTGACCTTTTCCACATTTTTTTGTTTGTTTGTTGGTTTGTGTTTATTTATTTATTTATTTTTTTAATACTTTTTGGATGGCTACACTTTTGTGTCCGCCTGTAGATGCCAACAAAAACATAAAGGTAGGAAAGAAACATGATTTGATTTTCATATTTCTGAATATAGAACCTGAATTTTAAAGTAAGTGGTAACTTGTTGCATCAGACCATCCACAAGATACAAACACAACAGATGTCATAAGTCTACATAACATTAGTCGTGGCTGCCATACATTATTTTTTCCTACCTTCCATACCTTCCATAACTATGGAACACAAACATTTTAACATGATAAATGTAATTCAATTTTTAAACCTTAAAGAATGAAAAGTCATATCAAAGGCACTTATTAATGTATCTTAATCCATTAGAAAAATAAACAGAACAGAAAATTCTATTGTATGACAGTGGAATTGTTCATGAGCTGTGGCAGTTGAGGGAAGTCTCAAGTCTAAATCCATAAATGTTAAATTTAAAAAAAAAAAATCCAACATAGGATCAGTTTGAAAGAAAAATGTTTCAATATATTATCAATATTATTTTAATGTACAGTATTATGTACATAAGTGTGAATTTAGTCCGTCACTGAATTTAGTCACTGAAAATTGTCTCTGTATAAATAATTTTCAGAAAAAGTCAGAAATATCAAACCTCAAACTAAACTATATTATAGTTTGTTTGTTTTTTTGTTTGTTTGTTTTTGTTTTGTTTTTTTTTTACTATGCATTTATTTTACTTACAGGTATTTATTTGTACATTCATGTTTATAATAATTACTGCTTGGATCTTTTTGTGAAACATAACTTCTGCTCCGAGCGTCTGATGTTTTTGTTTAATTGATACACAGTAAATATGTCAATGTTATTTTGCTTTTTAAATAAAGTTATATTTCAAAATAAAAGACGAACGCAGCACGTCCTACCGGAAGTGTCTTTCCGTCGTTGCAGACGGCTGCAGCTTTAGCTTCTCGATACACCGAAATTTGCTATTTATTAGAAAAAGCTTTCCTGCTCTGTCTTCACATAGCAACAAGGAATCGTTAGATCCTCTGTATGTATGGATAAATCTGTTTTTTAACGGACTGAAAAGGTGCGGCTCGTTATTTTCAATCTATAACTCGTCTCTGGATAGTCAAAAAGCTACTGAAGTTAGCTTAGCTTGCTAGCTTACACAGCGAAACACAACACAGCGCTAATCAGAGTGACTGAAAAGGTACAGTATTTTTGACGGAGTTTGTCTCCGTCTTTCCGTCGTGTCTTGTCAAAATGTCTAAAATTCAAATTCTGAGAGAGCTGGTGAATCAGCGGTTAACTGCGGCTGTTGAAGAGGTAGTTGGACTTTGTGAAACAACGATAGCAGAGTACGAGGAAAAGTTTTCTCTATCACAACAGGAGAACGTCCGACAACGCAAACTACTTCAGGCTATTTTCAACCCTGAAGTTCGGTTACAAAGAGCAGGTTTGTTCACTTTCAGTTTTTGTGACCATGTTCAAATAGAGGCAAGGCAATTTTATTTATATGCAGGGGCGCACATAATTTTTCCAGTCCTGTACCAATGCTGCGTTCACTGGGAAACCGTAACTCAGGTACATGTCAGGTCTGTGTCATTTAAGACCACAGCATGTTTGACTTAATGTAGGAGATCACATGGATGCCTCCACGAAAACGTTAGTTTTGTTTGCTCTTTCGGAACAAAAGAAGCTATGTTTTATGTTTTTATTTTTCAAAACAGCTACTGCATTACCAGTGTTTCATGTTTAACCTGATGCTTGTCTGCACGCTGACTGATTTTACAAAAATGCTTCTAAACGTTCATTTATAAAATGGAAACATAAACTAGAACAGTCTGCTAGTGTGCATGTGTCTGCTAGGTCTGTTTGATGTACCTCCCACAGTTTGTAAGATTCAGACACTTAGAATGTGTGTCTCCTCATGTTGATGTCACAGCTCATTGATGTGATGTTTAAGAGCAGGGGAGGGGTGTCAGCATGTAAGATTGAAGATGTCCAGTCTAATCTTGATCCTGGTCAATTGTAACTTTTTCTGCTGCTGTCTGATGAAGATGAGCTTTTCAACATCATGAAGAAAGCTATAAAGAAAGCACTTAAAACATTTTGAAGTAGGAGGAGTTTCTAAGCTAATATTGAAAGTCTTTGCTGGATGCACTGACAAAAGACAAATTTAACATTTTTCCACGCCAATCTAGGAACTTTTTTTTTTGTTACACCTTTGCAGTACTATAAGCTTGGATGAAAGTAATCTAGTAATCTCATATTTTTTTCATCATGTGTATTTCAGTATTCCCTGCAGACATCCAGGAGCTGTTGGTGCAGCAGGAGTGGAGCCCCAGTCTGGACCAGAGAGAACCAGAGCCTCCACACATTAAAGAAGAACAGGACAAAATCTGGACCAGTCAGGAGGGAGAGCANAGAACCAGAGCCTCCACACATTAAAGAAGAACAGGACAAAATCTGGACCAGTCAGGAGGGAGAGCAGCTTCAAGGTTTTGGCGAGGCTGATATGATCATGTTCCCATTCACTTTTGTCCCTGAGAAAAGTGAAGAAGATGAACAGGAACATCAGTTCTCACAGTTTCCTGAGTGCAAAACTGAGGAAAACAATGTGGCAGACCTTCTAGCAAGCAGCTCAACTGAACAGACAAAAACAGAAGCTGATGAAGAGGACTGTAAAGAGCCAGAAACAACCAGGAGCTTAGATATGGGCAGTCATTTTCTCCCAGTTAATGATGACAAGACATCAGTCTCTTCTGAACCTCAGTCTGAAGATGGTGATGATGACTGGGTCGAGACCGGAGAACCTCAGTCTGAAGATGCTGAGGATGACTGTATTGAGACCAGAGAACCTGATTCTGGTTTAAACAAACAAATCAATGCAGCCCCTGTAAGTAATAAAACCGGCAAGGAAACGTTTAGCTGCGATGAGTGTGGTGCAACATTTAAACACAAGGGAAGTCTGAGGCAACATGTGAGAATCCACACAGGGGAGAATCTATTCAGTTGCTCAATTTGTGGTAAAAAGTGCAGTCAGAGGTATTTAATTCTTCACATGAGATGTCATTCGGGAGAAAACCCTTACAGCTGTTCAATTTGTAACAAGCAATTTCGATGGAATAGCAATGTTGAGAGACACATGAGAATCCACACAAGAGAGAAGCCATTCAGTTGTTCAGTTTGTGGTAAGAAATTTATTTGGGCTTCGTCTCTTAAGTTGCATGTGAATTTACACAAAGGAGAGAGATCATTCATTTGCACGGTTTGTGGTAAAACATATTTTACAAATGGAGAGCTGAAGGCACATATGGCAAGCCACACAGGAGAAAAACCGTTTATTTGCTCAGTTTGTGGTAAAAGTTTTCCTTTGCAACCAACTCTGACAAGACATTTAAGAATCCACACAGGAGAGAAGCCATTCAGTTGCTCAGTTTGTGGTAAAAATTTCACTTTGAAAGATGCTCTGACAAAACATGGGAGAATTCACACAGGAGAGAAACCATTTGCTTGCTTGGTTTGTGGTAAAAATTTTAGGCAAAATGAAGCTCTGAACAGACATAAGAGAATCCACACAGGAGAGAAACCGTTCATTTGCTCAATTTGTGGTAAAGACTTCAGGCAACGTGAATCTATGAACAGACACATGAGAGTCCACACCGGAGACAAACCTTTCACCTGCTCGGTTTGTGGTAAAAGTTTTACTGTGAAGTGTAGTCTGACGCAACATACGAGAATCCATGCAAGAGAGAAACCAACAGTATCTGAAAGTCAGGCGTCGGTCCTCACGGAGGAGAAAGTACTCGGCTGCAGTGTTTGAAGGGCAAAGATTTAATCATCAGTTATAAGTTAATCTATATCACACATTAGTTAGAGAAACTGCAGAAATTAAAGTTGCAGGTCTGTGTGATTTTAAACATAGCCTTCAAGACAACTTGAAAACTGATTTGCAAGTATTGAAACACAAAGATCTCTAAAAGTGAGAACAAATTTTTTTTTTAAAAATAGTCCAAAGGAGTTAAATATTAACCAGTTTAAGGATTCACCAATATCTTCCTAAGTTTTTGCTTAAATTTGTTCATAAGAAAGGTCTTCAGAAATGTCTACTTCAGATTCACGACATATATTCTTAAACCGTAGAATTGTTAGCAAATGTGTTCTTATAATGATGAATCCCATTGTCCTCATAAACTGAAAGCGTGTGCCAGTTGTTCCTAAATAGCATAGGTAAACGCCTCACTGATCCTCATAAAAGGGCATTAGACTGCAGGGCCGTATACACATAACACAGAAACTGAAAAGTTGCGAGAAGTCAAGAATGCCAAAATGAAAATCTAAAGATGGTGGAGCACTGGACTCCAAACTTAAGAAAAACTTCAGTAGTTCTGGTGGAGGTACTGCTGCAGGAAGCAAACAGCAAACGAGCTGTCATGTTTAGTAGTGTCAGTAGTGGATATAAAATTCAGCCAGCATTAGTTTACTATATGTTATGTGTTATATATGTTATGTTACTATATAATTTACTATACTTTCTGTTCTTGAGTAATCTACTCACAATCACATAATCTGGTGCATGTAAACCCTCTGAGTGAGACAAACGGCAAGACATCTTCACTCCAAATTTAACTTCACTTGGCTGAATTAAATGCCCTAATCTTTCAAAGTCAGATGTTCAGGTGATATCACCAGCGATGGGCGGATGAAGCAGACAGCTTTTTTTTTTCTTTTTGACTGTCTATTTGTTTTGTTTGTTTTTTTGTTGTGGTGTTGTCTGGAATGAATAAATAAATGAAGGCTTATGAAGTTTTGGGGCTTTCTTCCAGTTGGTGCTGAAAAGATTTGAAGCTTCGGCACATTGGAAACAGTAGCCACAGTGACATCTGGTGGTTTGGAGATATTATAGCATGTAGCACTCGAGACTGGATGAAGCAACAGTTCAGCAGCTCAGCTCATTTCATAGTTTCAAGCCATGTTTGCAGTAAAAGTCTGTGGGAAGGCTGCATATTGTTTGATATGCTGACTTTGGTGTTCAGCTATAACTGTTACAATAATTGCATGTATAATAATGCTTAAGTTTGTTGTCGAAATACACATGTAAAGTAATTGTTGATAGTAAACATCAATGTACGTTATCCACCCCTGGTGTTACAGGCTGTATATCCACTTTCTGTTCATACATTTTTGCTTCATAGTTGACATGTCTGATCTTTTCTTTGCATCTGTAGCTGCCATGCTGTGTAATCTCCTCTCTTATTATCCCATCATTATCTGTCACTGGCATATCGTACATGGTGTAGTTTGGCGCCAAAACTTTCAAACCAACAAAACTTTTTTCTGCACATTGGTGACGTTTGAAGCTTCAGACACTATCAGTCACGTTAGTCTTAGTTTGATACAAGCTCCAACACAACGTATCAAAACCAGATGTTTCATGCATCGATGTGTTGGTGTCGTTTGTCCATCACTAGATAAAACCACCTTAAAATTCAATAGTTTGACTGCTAACATGTATGCCCAATTATAGAAGAGCCTGTTGTCTTAATTCCTATAAAATTCTTCTCCTGGGATTATATTCCCTGGAGACGTACATTGTCCTCCTTTATGCTCCATGTTGAACCAGTTAAAGTTACTTTGACAAAAAACTTGATCTGCACAATGTTCGCGGTAATGGATTTATCTCAGTTGCATTTCAAGCCTCTCCAAGTTGATTTTTCATAGCTTACTGGAAGGCACCGAAATCAGTGGCAGACTGGAAAGGAGGGGAAATAAATTGTCAAATTTGCCACTTCAGTGTTATGTTTTGGGTAATGTAACATGTATGTGAGTTAGATGTAGTGGCCTTAAGCATGCAAAATTGGCAGTATTGTCCTTTAACTATTTTCAAAAGGCACTTGTTCTGCTGAAAGTGGGACCTCCTCTCATATTCTAGAGTTAATAATACTGTAACTGCCAAAGATAAAGCATTTACAGTACTCATTTCTGTTATTTTTATGTGTTACTTGTGTTATTTGTTGTAAATAATTGTTCTAATATATTGGACACGCAAAGATTCTAATTTTGTATTTTATTCAGTAAGTTCAATTTTGTCAAGTTTTCAAGTTCATATTTCTTACCAAGCAGTACTGCTTTTGTAGAAAAATACAAATAAAAGTCATAATGATGCAGATAAAAATGTTGTCTCCGTTTTATTGCATGATAACCGTAGATTATTCAAACCAGCAGCTCATCCTAAATTCATTCTACCAAAAGAAAGTAGAAACAACACAATAATCTGTAATAAAATTTATGCACTTGCTTGGTGAATAACTAATAAAGACAATATTTGGTCCATTTTGGAAAGATTAAACTAGAGAAGTCCGAAAATGATCCAAAGTATCACCTGTTCTGGGCTTATTGTATCACCAACAATAGGGTCAATACAATATCCAATCCTTTATTTACTGTATTCTATCGAGTATCTGTCACGACCTGGCTCAGAGATCATGACAAGAAGTGGGAACATGTCTGTATGAATGATCAAGTTTATTCACAAAAATTAAAAACAACACATGCAAAATCGTTGTGTTGAGGAGAGTCAGTTTAATCCGTCATTTCTGAGTGGATGTGTGAGCAATGTTGTGCAAGCAGGTGTAAGATGTAAAAATAAAACCAAACCAACAGCAAAAACAAAGGAATAAGTGGTGCATGGGGAAGCGTAATGACTGTCAGCAAAACACCACTCCAACCAACAAGCCCAACAGGAGGACTGAGACAGCAGATCTTAAAAGACCATAGTGGCCATTTTGCATGTTAAAGCCTAATATATTCAATTTTCATACATGTTATGTTACTGGCAACCACTTTCCAAAGGATAACCGTATTTCAGCTTTCCTGATACTGTATTTTGCAAAATCTCTTATGTGAATTAATCTCTTAATCTTTCAAAACCAAATATTCAAGCGATACACCCACCTTAAAAACTGATGTTTCGCCTGCTAATAGTTAAGCAGAATGAAGTCACAGTCATTTAAATTTTTTGATAAATGCAGGTTCTTTTGGGACTATATTCCCCAGAGGAGAAACACATTCACATTCATATACAGCTTGTTTGTGATGATGGATTACTTATCCCAAGAACATTTCAAGTATCATCAAATTGATATTAATTGATTTTAATAGCGTACCAGAATGAACTGAAACCAATGGCGGTCTGTAAGGTTGGGAAATTTTTTTTTTTAATTCAGCGTTCCAGTAGTTTGCTTTGATTGTCAGTAATGTTACATGCATGAAAATTTAATATATTAGGCTCAAACATGCAAAATGGCAAGTTGGTCCTTTAAAGGTGACGGGCATCTGGCCTGGTGCTTCCACTTACCATAACTGCAACTCTGCCCAGCAGGACCAAAGAGGGAAACACACAAGCAGACAAGCAAAAAACACACAACAGACAGAACCTGAGGGCCATCATAGCATGAACTTTCGTGCATTATAAATGCCCTGCTGCTCTCCTTTATGATAGCATAATGTTGGCATTATTCCCATCTTCCTGAAATAACTGCAAGAAATATCACTTCCGCAGCATGGAACTGCTTTACGGTTATCATAGTAGCAAACAGAGACTGTAAAATTTAAAAAGCAAGTATTTCATGAGATGAAATTATTCATGAACTCTCTGTTGAAGCACTGTAGAAGAATAAATAGAACAGAACATTCTATTGTATGACAATGGAATTGTTCATGAGCTGTGACAGTTGAGAACTGGCTCAAGTCCAAATCCATAAATGTTAAATAAAAAATCCATTATGGAATCATTTTGAAAGAAAAAATTTGAACTTATTGTTAATATTGTTATAATATATACATCGCTGTAAATTTAGTCAGTCATCCACCTCATTGGAAATCTTTATAACTGAATTCTCTTTGTATAAACAGTTTTTGGCTCAAAAACTCTATCATCTGATATGAGAGCACAATTTAATTTGAATCCTTATAATGTATTTAGTTTGTTAGTGCTATCTATTTAATTTACATACAGGTATTTATTTGTACATTTATGTTCATAATAATTATTGTATTTTTTATGAAACATAAGTTCTGCTCCAAGTGTCTGATGTTTTTGTTATATTGATACACAGTGATGTCAATATTATTTTGATTTTTAAATAAAGTTGTATTAAAAAAAAAAAACAATACAGACGCAGCACGTCCTACCGGAAGTGTTTTTTCGCCTGTGCTTTCTGTACAGCTGTAGCTCCTCGCCACACCGAAATTCGGTATTTATTTGAAGAAACTTTCCCGTTTGAATCCTGTTCGTGGCTTCATACAGCAGCAAAGAACCGTTAGATCATCTGTGTGTATGGATATTTTTTTTTAACGGATTGGAAAGATGTGATTTTCAATCTATAACTCGTCTCCCGATAGACAATAAGCTACTGAAGTTAGCTTAGCTTGCTAGCTTACACTGACGGGGAAACACAACAGGACTTTTGACGGAGTTTGTCTGGAGAAAAGGTTTCCGTCGTGTCTTGTCAAAATGTCTAAAGTTCAAATTCTGAGAGAGCTGGTGAATCAGCGGTTAACTGCGGCTGTTGAAGAGGTAGTTGGACTTTGNTTCAAATTCTGAGAGAGCTGGTGAATCAGCGGTTAACTGCGGCTGTTGAAGAGGTAGTTGGACTTTGTGAAACAACGATAGCAGAGTACGAGGAGAAGTTTTCTCTATCACAACAGGAGAACGTCCGACAACGCAAACTACTTCAGGCTATTTTCAACCCTGAAGTTCGGTTACAAAGAGCAGGTTTGTTCACTTTCANCGCAAACTACTTCAGGCTATTTTCAACCCTGAAGTTCGGTTACAAAGAGCAGGTTTGTTCACTTTCACTCTGTTATGACCATGTTCAAATAGAGGCAAGGCAATTTATTTATATTCAGGGGTGCACATAATTTTTCCAGTCCTGTACCAATGCTTGGAAAGCCATTGTTACAGTTTAACTGTTGAGATCAGATTCAGATTTATTTGTCACATGTAGGCTAACACAGGGTCAACGGTAAAATGAAATGTGTTTCACCAGAGAAATAGGGTCAGCTAAGCAGTAAAAAAAAAGAACATTGGTTGTAATAAGAGCACTTCTACAGAAGATAAAATATAAGATAGGATAAAAATAAGTAAGAATAAGAAAAGCGACAATACGAGATAAGTGGTAAAAACAAATGAAATATAACACTACAAATGGCAAAAAAAGAAAAATACATTACTGTATACATTTATAATCAGGGATGTGTGTAGGGGTAAAGTAAGGGGTACATCATTATTGCACAGATGTGATGAGATAAGGAAGGATGAATGAGAAAAATTGTGTTAAATAGATAAATAGAAATATATCACTTTTATATACATACAGGGAAAAACGTTCAGTGAGAGGCTCAGTAACAGCAGTCATGATAATAGTGCAATTTGTATGTAAACAGTAATAGTGCAGACAGTGGGTAACTGGATATGTGATGTGGAGTGTGTGTGTTATGAGTTGAGGAGCCTGATGGCCTGGTGGTAAAAACTGTTGTTGAGTCTGGTGGTGTGTGCAGCCATGCTCCTGTATCGTCTGCCAGACGGTAGCAAGGAGAACAGTCTGCGTGCTGAGTGGCTGTGGTCCTTCATGATGCTATGTGCCTTCCACAGGCACTGCTGGTGAAACGTCCTGAACGGCCGGGAGATGGTTGGATGGTTCTCGAAACTGTTAAAAAATAATAATAATAATAATTCAAATGAGTATTTTCTTTATTAAAATAATAAATTGTTGGGCTTTCTAACCAAAAACTTTTAACATAAAAGGTTTTAGCAGTGATGTCCAGGTTCCTGTAAGGAACACCAGCCTGTCTGCTGTCTCTTGATGCGCTGACATGTTACAGTTTTCCACCTACAGACCCGTTTGCTGCACGCCTTGAAGCGTGGAGTAAACGGGTCTGTAAAGTTTATAGGAGCTCTGCTGTGAAGCGCAAAACCAAACAACTTCCAAATGATGAGGTGACGTTACCTTTTTTAGAAACGAGCTCATCTTCAGTCAAAGTGTTTGTTAGCATCTTGCTAGCATGTCTGACCTGCTGAAAGCTTCGTGGGCGTGACATCAACAAACGTGACGGACCGTTGATTGGTAAAGTTGGAAGCCGTGTCTGTGTCTGCTGCAGGCAGAGCTGTGGACCCTCACGGACACGCAAAAGTATAAACAAGGCTTGTAGGTTTAATGCACACAAAACGGGAACAGGCTTGATTGACAACCCACAGAGAGCGACCCGCTGCCGCATTTTCCCTGTTAAAAATAGTTAGATATTAGGTTAAAAAAAAAAACCAAAACAAAACCTCGATTTTCCGATTCAGTCGTTTTACACATCTTGCCAAAACATAAACTCGAATTAATTGATTAAATTGATTTATCACCCAGCCCTAGGCGGTAGTCATTTAAACAGGAGGCCACTGGTTTCTTGGGAATAGGAACGATGGTGGACTCTTTGAAGGGAGTGGGAACCACAGGCTGACTAAGGGAGAGGTTGAATATTTTAGTGAACACCTCAACACACACCCTGAGAACCCGGCCTGGGATACCGTCTGGCCCTGGGGCTTTGCGAGGGTTGACCTTTTTAAAGGTCCCTTTCACGTTGGCCATTTCCAGGATCAGTGTGGCAACCCCCTCACTCACCCACATATGGTCTCTTGGCAGGTGCAGTGTTGTCCGCATCAAACAGAGCGTAGAAGGTGTTGAGGTCATCCAGGAGTGATGCAGAGGGCAATATCCCTGGTCTTTCCTTTGTAGTCTGTGATGCAGCGTAGTCCACTCCATGTGTCTGGAGTCAGAGCTGTAGTAATTGGACTCCATTTTGTCCCTGTAGTTCCTCTTGGTAGTTCTGGAAGTTGTATCTGGCTGCTTTGTAGGCATCTTGGTCCCCTGAGTTAAAGGTGCTGGTTTGTGCTTTAAGTTTAGCACGAAACTCCCGGCTGACCCAGGGTTTCTGGTTGTGGTAAGTGTATACAGTGGCTTTGGAGACAACATCGTCGATGCTCTTACTTATATAGCCTATGACAGAGTCTTAATATGCATTGATGTTGCCATCAGCTGCGTTCTCAAACATCTGTCAGTCAGTTGTCTCAAAGCAGTCCTGCAAGACCTCATCAGCCTCTTTGTTCCATTTGTAAATGACTCTGGAAAGCAGTTTTTCCTGTTTCAGTTTCTGCCTGTATGCAGGCAACAGCAGGATGGAGCAGTGGTCTGCCTCCAAAAGCAGGGTGGGGGAGGGGTTGTAGCAGTCTCTGAATGGGGTGTAGCAGTGGTCAAGGGTCTGTTCTCCCCTAGTAGGAAAAGTGATGTGTTGATATTTGGGAGAACCTTCTTCGTGTTGGTTCAGTTAAAATCACCTAAAACTATGAATGCTGCCTCAGGGTGTGAGTTCTCCAGTCTGTTTACAATGTTATAAAGTTCATCCAGGGCTAGAGATTTGTCAGCCTGTGGAGGGATGTAAACAGCTGTGAGGAGGACTGAGCTGCATTCTCTGGGGAGGTAGAACAGTCTGGCTTTAATGGTCCAGAACCGGGGAGCAGTGTGTTGTTAAAACACAGACATCAGTGGCCCACGAAGAGTTAACCATAAAGCGCACACCACCTCCCTGCAACTTGCCTGAGTCCTTCATTCTGTCTTGCTGATAGATGGAGAAACCCTCCGGGGTGATGGCACGGTCGGGCACGCTGGCTTCCAGCCACGTCTCGGTGAACGCCAGAACACAGCAGCTTCCTAACGTCCCGTTGGCGTTTAATCCATGCACGCAGCTCGTCTAGCTTGTTATCCAGAGACTGCACTGATAGCTGCATCAGTGTGTCGGTATCACCAGGTAACTGGAAAGTCCAGTTAACCTGTAACACCATAACTCAGGTTTATGTCAGGTTAATGTCTATGGAATACCATTGTGCCAAAATTAAAAATAAATACATAAAATAATAAGTAAATAAATGAGGAAAATGAGGAAATATAAAGTGGAACAAATATAAGAATAAATAAAAGTGGAAATATAAAGAGGAATAAATAAAAGAATAAATAAATTTGGAAATACAGAGATAAATTAAAAAATACATAAAAGAATAATTATGAGCATTTTTATTTATTTTCACATTTATTGTTCATTAATTTCTATTTATTCATTCATTTATTTATTTCTATAATTTAATATATTCTGCATATGATCTGGGAGTGTCCACCAGTTGCTCACTTTGGAAAGATGTTACTTTAAAGTTGTCTACTTTTTGGTCTGTATCTGTACCTACAACCTTATCTGTTCTGCTCCTTAATGATTTCTCTGCACTGTATTTCTAAATAACAAGAACAGATTCTACTTGCAGCCTTAACAGCAGTTAAACTGCTTGCCATGAGGTGGAAATCACTAGACATTCTCACTATCAGACAGTGGATGTTGAGCTACCTGGATGCTGCTTTTTTTTTAAACTTTCAACAGCTCGATCCAGTGGTGCTAAAGAGAACAGTATGATCATGTGACGCTCAGCTGCCAATGTAGTATTAAATATGCTGCAAACTTCAGATTTCAAATTGAATTTGTAATGTCACCTCTAATTATGCTGTCTAGATGAGATAGTCTAGTATATCACCTCTGTTTTTTTTTTTTTTTTTTTTTTTNTTTTTTTTTTTTTTTTTTTGTTTTGTTTTGGTGTGTTTACATTTGAATTTATGTTATTGGTTGGTTTGATTGCATTGTATGTGATGTTAGGGTGTATGGAAAAAAATGTAATAATTTAATCACAAAAATATATTTTTATANTTTTTTTTTTTTTTTTTTTTTTTTGTTTTGGTGTGTTTACATTTGAATTTATGTTATTGGTTGGTTTGATTGCGTTGTATGTGATGTTAGGGTGTATGGAAAAAAATGTAATAATTTAATCACAAAAATATATTTTTATATATAATTAATTTTCCCATTTAAATTTCAATATTAATTTCCATATATATATATATGTATGTATATGTATATATATTTATTTATTTCCATATTTTTCACATGTATTTTTTTAAATTTATTTTCTGATATATTTTTGGATTTATTTTTGTGGGCCAACCTGTCAATCACCTGGCTATGACCCTCCTTCCTACCCGGCTCACTGCCTGTCCTGGCACACTGCGAGCTGCTGGTGGAGCTCTGAAAACATCAAAAAAAGTTTTAATTCAGCATTATTTTAATAAGTCGATCATATATTCAAAATCTAAGCAGCTACTTTCTCACATGAAAAAATTGGTGACAGTTATTCAGTGCTCTTAAGTGTCAACTCTTTTCCTGACACAATGAGGGAGAAGTCTCATTGCTTCAGGAGGCTTCATCTGCCCATTGCTACCATTCAGATGACCAGATAAAGAATACTAAATAAGCTTTAAAAGTTATCTCTATTAACATTTTACCCCTGAAACGCAATCTCGCACATCTGGCCCAACTATAGGTCCAGTCCTGTCCAAATTGTACTGTGATAGTCAGCAATGAGACACTCAGCTGAGCCAGGCTGAGCAGTTCATCCTGTGTGGGTACTAAGAAAAACTTTTATAGTTTTCCAGCAAGTCTATGGACTTTTTATTTTTTAATGCCTACTAAACCATTAGTAACCATTACAAATTAGTAAACCATTACAGTCCTATAAGCTTTGATTAAAGTAATCTCATGCTAATTGTCTGTGTGTATTTCAGTATTCCCTGCAGACATCCAGCAGCTGTTGGTGCAGCAGGACTGGAGCTCCAGTCTGGACCAGAAAGAACCAGAGCCTCCACACATTAAAGAAGAACAGGACAAAATCTGGACCAGTCAGGAGGGAGAGCANAGAACCAGAGCCTCCACACATTAAAGAAGAACAGGACAAAATCTGGACCAGTCAGGAGGGAGAGCAGTTTCAAGGTTTTAGTGAGGCTGATATGACTGTGTTGTCATTCACTTTTGTTCCTGTGAAAAGTGAAGAAGATGAACAGAAACATCAGTTCGCGCAGTTTTCTGAATGCAAAACTGAAGAAAACAACGTGGCAGAGCCTCTAGCAAGTAGCTCAACTGAACAGACTAAAACAGAAGCTGATGAAGAGGACTGTAAAGAGCCAGAAACAACCAGGAATTTAGATACAGGAAGTCATTTTCTCCCACTTAATGATGACGAGACTTCAGTCTCTTCTGAACCTCAGTCTGAAGATGGTGATGATGACTGCATCAAGACCGGAGAACCTCAGTCTGATTTAAACAAACAAAATAATGCAGCCCCTGTCAGTGATGCGGGATGTGAGACTGGCAAGAAGATGATCAGTTGTGCTGAGTGTGGTGCAACATTTAAGCACAGGGGAAGTCTGACGCTACACATGAGAGTCCACACAAGAGAGAAACCATTCATTTGCACAGTTTGTGGTAAAACATATCTTACAAGCAGAGACCTGGAGACACATATGGCAGTCCACACAGGAGCGCAGCCGTTTATTTGCCCATTTTGTGGTAAACATTTTGCTTTTCAAGCAAGTCTGGGAAAACATATAAACGTCCATACAAGAGAGAAATTGTTCAGCTGCTCAGTATGTGGTAAAAACTTTAATACGAAAGACGGGCTGACAAAACACACAGGAATCCACACAGGAGAGAAACCATTCAGTTGCTCAGTGTGTGGTAAAAATTTTAGGAAGAAAGACATTCTGGCAAATCACATGAGAATCCACACAGGAGAGAAACCATTTACTTGCTTGGTTTGTGGTCAGAGTTTTAGGCATAGTAAATCTCTGTACAGACATAAGCTAGTCCACACAGGAGAGAAACCATTTACTTGTTCAGTTTGTGGTAAAAGTGTTGCCACAAAAGCCTCTCTGTCGCAACATATGACAATCCACACAGGAGAGAAGCCATATACTTGCTCCTTTTGTGGTAAAAGTTTTAGACAAAATGAATGTCTTAAAAGACACAAGAGAGTCCACACTGGACAGAGACCATTTACTTGCTCGATTTGCAGTCAAGGTTTTACTTTAAAATCCTCTCTAACGGAACACATGGGAATCCACACAGGAGAGAGACCGTATACCTGCATGATTTGTGGTAAAAGTTTTCGGAAAAACACAGCTTTGAACAGACACCAGCTAGTCCACACTGGAGAGAAACTGTTTATTTGCTCGATTTGTGGTAAAGGTTGTACGACAAAATTTAATCTAATGAATCACATGAGAATCCACACAAGAGACAAACCATCAGAATCTGAAAGTCAGGCGTCGGTCCTCACAGAGGACAGCATTTGAGGGCAAAGATTTAATCATCAGTTATAAGTTCAAAATCCAAATTACATGTTGGTTAGAGAAACTGCCAAAAATAAAGTTACAGTCTAGCATCTTAAGTAGAGTGTTCAAGACAACTTTAGACATTATATATTTATAAGTAACGAAACATGAAAATCTCTTAAAGTGATAAAAGTGAGAAGTTTAAAAAAAAAATAGATACATGCAGTCCAAAGGAGTTAAATATTAACTAGTTTAGGCACACTAATTTTACACAAGAGAAGTTATGTAGGAGAAAAATTAGATACTGCTGTTTTGATAATAATAATAATAATAATGTCTCTACTCACTCCTAAACAGCAGAAATCTGACAAATTACTGTGGAGTTCAAAGCAGAAATATATTGAGTTTTGATCATCCATATTGTGGCCAGATGAGCTGAAGCTCAGTACCTAGTTCGATTATTATTGTAGCCAAGAAACATTGACATCTTACAGAAAAGGGAATACTTAAAAACAGTAAATATGTGTACTGGTTGAACAGCACAAGATACATTACTGGGTCCACCTCAACTGGTGGAATCATTTAAAAACTGATGGTGTGTCATTTTGAGGTTTTTCAGCCAACATTAAGTTACTCTAATCCAGCTGATTTTCTCTTTCAAATTGTCTTATGAATTATGGTAAATGGTGACATGTATGTTCTGGAGAAATGCCTGGTATAAGCCCCTTGAGGGTTTTTACATTTCTCCATCACATTTCCTCTCTTTATGTAATGTTGTATTTTTCTTTTTTGGACATGTGAAAACAAATAAATTAAACTATGTTTCATAGGTGTAGGTGTGTGTGTGTGTGTGGGTGGGTGGATGGGGGGG
>VXCM01003774.1:19214-30601 GCA_014773175.1 Lucifuga dentata | reverse complement strand
CAGCTGGAGAATGCAACAATTTAGAGTTCCTTGACATGATAAAATTCCTTTTCATTCCTGAGTAAATCCACTCAAATCTGCTGGATGAGACAAACTACAAGACGTCTTCACTCATCTGAATTTAACTTCTCTGAATTAAATACCCTAATTGTTCAAAATCAAATGTTCAGGTGATAAAACCAGTAATAGGCAGATGAGGCTTTATTAAGCTTCGGTGCTGAAAAGATTTGGAACATTGGAAACAGGAACCACAGTGACATCTGGTGTTTTGGAGATATTATAGCAGCCATTTATACTCGAGACTGGATGAAGCAACGGTTCAGCAGCTGAACGATTTCATAGTTTCAAACCACGTCTGCAATAAAAGTCTACAAAGGCTGCATATTGTCTGATATACTGACTTTGGTGTTCAGATATATATTAATATAATACTATTGAGCCTACTGAATTGTCCATACCAATATCTGTAGTGATCTCAAACGATCTTGTTGCTTAAAGTCCAGAGAGCCGTTCAGATCTATGCAGAGTTGCCAGGAATGTGAGTTTTCTGTAAAAAGCGGCTGTTGTGACTGGGTGAGACTTTAAGTATCTGAAAGTCAGGCACTGGTCCTCACAGACGAGAAAGTGCTCAGTTGCATTGTTTGAAGGGCAAAGATTTAATCATCAGTTATAAGTTCAAAATCCAAATTACATGTTGGTTAGAGAAACTACAGAAAATAAAGTTGCAGACCTGTGTCATCTTAAGTAGAGCATTCAAGACAATTGGAAAACTGATTTACAAGTATTGAAAAGATCTCTTAAAGTGAGAAAAGGTAAAAATAAAATAAAATAAAAAATAATAATAATTACCTGAGACTCTAAAGGAGTTAAATATTAACTAGTTACGCNAAAATAAAATAAAAAATAATAATAATTACCTGAGACTCTAAAGGAGTTAAATATTAACTAGTTACGCACATTATGTTTGCACATGAGAATTTATGTAGGAGCAAAATTAGATACTGCTTTTATAATAATAATAATAATCTCTCTACTAAACATCAAAGCAAAAATCTGAGAAATTACAGTTGAGTTCAAAGCAGAAATATTTTAGATTTTTGATTATTAATATTGTGACCAGATGAGCTGAAGCTCAGTACTTAATTCGATTATTATTGTAGCCAAGGAACATTGACATTTTACAGAAAAGGGAATACTTAAAAACAGTAAATGTGTTTACTGGCTAAATGGCATAAAATACAACACTGCATCCACCTCAACTGGTGGAATCATTTAGAAAAACTGATGGCGTCACTTGGAGGTTTTGCAGCCAATGCTAGCTTACCTTTCCATTCCTGAGTAAATCAATTTACAATCACATAATCTGGTGCATGTAAACCTGCTGAGTGAGACAAACTCCAAGATGTCTTCACTAATTTGACATCACTTGTCTGAATTAAATTCCCTAATTGTTCAAAATCAAATACTCAGGTGATAAAACCACCTTAAAGTTCAACATGTATGCCTGATTATAGAAGAAGGTTGTTTTAATTTCTCTGTAAAACCATATTCTCCTCGGATTATATTCCCTGGGGAGACATTCAGTGCAGCTCTGTTTGAGCCTGTTAGATGAAGTTACTTTGACAAAAAAAACATAGACATGATGCTCGCTGTGATGAATTATATATCTGAGTTCCGTTTCAAGTCTCTATAAGTTGATTTTTATAGCTCACTGGAATGAACTCAAATCAGTGGCAGTATGTAAGGTAGGAAGAAAAAAATCAAAAATTTATGGCTCCAGTGTTATATTTTGGGAAATGGTTGTTCCTGATGTAATGTTAGCTAAACATGCAAAGTCACCAGTATTGTCCTTTACTGCCTCTTTTTCAAGAGGCACTTGTCCTACTGAACCCTTAGGTTGGGCCTTCTCTCATGCTCTACTGTGAATAATACTGTCTAATAAAGCATTTATTTATAATTATAGTATATTGGACACAAAAATTTTATTTAAAATGTTTTGGTTTTTTGAGGGTTTTTTTTTTTTTTTCTGTTGCTGTATTTTATACATTTAATTCAGTTTTGTCAAGTTCATATTTCTTACCAAGTGGTACTCTTTGCTTTTGTAGAAATCTATGAATAAAAGTTATAAAGATGCAGATAAAAATGTCTTCTCTATTTTACAGTCTGACCATGATGATGATGATGATGATGATGATGATTCAAACCAGCAGCTCTACTGGTGCTCATAAGTGTTCATTCTCCCAAAAGAAGGTTGAAACAAGACAAAAATGCTGTAATAAAACTCTTGCTTGGTGAGTAACTAATGAAGATGATATTTGGTCCATTTTGGAAATATTAAATCTCAATATTATGACTAGAGACGTCTCAAAGCGATCCATAGTATCAGAAATTAGGCTGATTTGGGCTTATTTTATTTTATTTGGGCAGATACAATCCAGTCCTTTATTTACTGTCATGTATTGTGCATCTTCCACTGCATCATATATTTAACTTTAGGAGTCGGTACACACACACTACATTTAAACATGTATTTCAGTACTTGGAGTTAAACTGTGGAATTCATTAGAAAATGATTTAAAAGGTTCTTATAGTTTTTCAGTTTAAGAAAATATATAAAGAAAGAATACTGGGACGATATGAATGAGTAACATGCTGAGTTGATTGTTATAGTAGTATATTTAAAGTTAGCATAATGAAGGGTAGACCGTCGTCATTTAAGTTATTATAGTATAAACCTATTAGTTTATGTATGTTGTGCAGAAAGGAGCAGATATTTATAAGAATTTTGTTCTTCTTCCTGCTCCTTTCCTTCATGATATATGTGTAAAAGTTTACAAGGCTGGAACTTTGTGTGTTTTGTGTGAGATTTGTAATTACACACTCACACGAATGAAACAAATGAAATAAATGCATACTGCTCTCCTTTATGATAGCGTAAACAGGCACGATTCACAACTTCCTGCAACAACTTGTCAAGGAATACCATGTCTGCAGTGTGGAACTACTTTACAGTTAGCATAGCAGTAAGCAGTAAAGTACTTCACGCAAGTATTTCATGTATTTCACAAGGTGGAATTATAAGAGCTACCTTTCGTGTCGAAAAACAGCCCAAAAGCTGATGCACAGTAAAACGTTTTTTGTACTTGACGCATCTTGAGGACGCAAGCAAAATGACGTCACATACAAAGACACGCCCAAGGCTGGATCATGGTTCATGGTCCTGTGAGGCCCCTGGACACGTCTTTTGAGAACTGAGAATGTCTACTCTGCTTTGGTTTGGTCCAATCACATGCAGCGTCCCGTCATCTCTATGACAACGATGGGTTGACACAGCATTGGGCTCATTGAGAGTTGACAGTGCAGCTGTTGTTGCAAATACATCCCCCCCCCACACCCACACACACCCACTTTAAATTCCCAGTAAGATTAGGATCCTAATCCGAGCCTGTCTTGACTGACTTTAACAAACAGACCTTTGTCTTATTGAAAATTTTCTTTGTGGTCCTTTAAGATTTGTATTTGAGTAACCCCTGCTGTAAAGTATAACATGCCTTCACTCTGTGTGAGCGCACTGCTGGCGACATCTCCTTGCTAAAGTATTAACAAGACTTTAAGTCAGAATGGGTTGTAAAGGTTGTTGTGCTTGGCTTTAAGCTTTTACACATGACAATTCCACCAATGTTACCTTGCCACCAGAGCTGTTTCTCTATAGCATAAAATATTGTAGAAAAAAATCTTTTTTAAAAAAACCAAAAGATTTAGAAAATCTAGAAATCATTAACAAAATATTTTAAAATAATTATAGTTGAAAAAACATGGATTTGAAGAGATTCTTGATGTTCTTGTCGTAAATCTGCATTCCACTCTCTTTCCACTAGCTGTCACCACCAGCTTCTCATCACAAACACCTGATCTCCTCACTTGTTCCCACCTGATTTTCCCTCCACTTCTGAGTCACACACTCCTGTTCCTTAACCTCCTCAGACCCCCAGGTTGTTTTGTATGGTTTGTTGAAGAGTCTAGCCCCCTTTACTGATTTATCCTGTTTCTTTTCCTTTTTTATTTTTTATTTGTTTGGATGATTATTTGTCTCAGCCCTTTTTGTGTCTGTTTGCCTGCTTCTATCCCCAGTGACCTTTGCCTGATTTTTTTTTTTTTTTTTTTTTTTTTTGTGAATTATCTGCTTCAATTATTATTTGGATGTTTTTGCCTGTTTTCCAGTTATTCTGACCTTGGGTTGGTTCTGTATTTTTCACACAATTACTATTAAAGTAGAGTAGAGAGTAGTACTTTATTAACCCCCTAGGGGAAATTTCAGTGTTGCAGCAGCAATTACAAGAAACACACACACTGAGGTAGGTAAGAGACAGAACACTGACACTATACTAAATAAAGTAGAACAGAAAAGAGTTAAAAAAAAAAAAAAACGCTTAAAGATATTGCTATTGAGCAAGATATTGCTATTGATATTGCTAAGACATCTTCTGTTATCTGTTATCTTCTCTTTATCTACATTTACCTGTCTGACCTGACCTGTGTACCTTTCTTTTTCTCTCTTTCTCTGTCTGTCTTTCTATCTTTTTTTCCTCACCCCTTTCTCTCTCTCTCTCTCTCTCTCTCTTTCTGTCTTTCTGTCTTTCTTTCTTTCTTTTNCTCTCTCTCTCTCTCTCTCTCTCTCTCTCTCTCTCTCTCTCTTTCTGTCTTTCTGTCTTTCTTTCTTTCTTTTAATCTGTCTTGATTTATTTTGTTCTCTCTCTCTCTCTCTTCCTGTCTTTCTCTTATTGTTTTTTTTTCTTTCTTTTCCTTCCTTCCTTCCTTCCTTCAGCTTGCTGCCCCTGCAGTACTCATACTGGCCAGCAGAGGGCCGCCTGTCCTGCCTGTCTGCCTGCGATAGAAAAACAGGCTAATTATATCACTGCTCTGCGGCAGACGGAGGCAGACAGACGGATTGTTGGTCAGCGTTGACGTCCTGTGTGGATTGTGGTCCACGCTGGTCCTGCTCGGGTCCGACAAGGTCTAAACGGTCCCGGTAGAGAGACTGTGGGGTTTTTGCTGGGCGTGGGTTCACTTTGGAGCTGCGTTTTTTGCTTTTCGGACAGAGACCATCTGCGAGTATTCAGAGGTAAGTGACTTCTCATGCTGTTTCTGACCAGTTTGACCCATAATCATGAAATAAAAGCTTTAATATTTCCACAGAGGCGGATTATAACCATACCGTCTAACTAACAGCTGTTCTTAATGAGCTTTTAGAGGTTTGCTTACATTTTCTCGTGGAAAATTGCACGATCTCAGATAACACACGAGGAAAACAACGAGCTGAGCCCAAAAAATCCACGAAACTCAAACCACCAGGTACATGTAATTAACTACAGTTGCTTTGAAATAACACAACTAATCAGTTCAATATATTTCATGTGTGTTATATTTTATGCCAGTATAGCGATTTATTGCAACATTACTCTCTTATGTACCATCATAGTTATTTCCAGCCATGAGACCACATGTGCTCCTTTTGCTGCTTAAAGTCATTTTAAAGGCAGAAATTTGCACTGTATGGTAGTAATATGTAATCTGGGTTCATAAAGTACAAACCCAGCAACACATACTGTAGTGAATGGTTATGGGAATGTAAATAACGTGTAGGTACTTTGACATAAGTTATCTCAAACTCACAATAAAATAACACCTGGAAAGTTTCCACATACAAAACAGTACAATGACACTAAAATATTCTGTTCTGTTCTATTTTATCCTGTTTTTAACTATCTGGAGTTCATTTTTACAGTTTTACTTTACATTTGGTTGGGGATTTGTTAACATCCTAAAAATCTGTTTTTAATCTTATATGCATAAATTCAGCTTTTATGAAAAATTCACTTTATGAAAATTCCAAGTTAACAGGTGAAAAAAAAAAAAAGCTGTCAAGGTTGTAAAGTTTCCCATTAAAAAACAATCACGTTATGTGTAAAAACAGCTTTTGGGATTAATAATGTGGAAAAGAATTCTTTTTCATATTATTATGTACATGCAATGAAACCACAAGCAAATTACACAGAAATGGACTTTTTATGCCAAAGAATACATGAAATATAGCCAAAATCCATGCATATTTGTTATTTTGTAGTACAGGATTTGATGCACAAACCTGATTTTCAGTTTTACTTGTTGTGAAGACTCACTGTAAATGTCCTTTAAAGGATTCTGACATGGCAGGTGTTCATCACTTATTTCTACATGTTATGAAAATAAGAATAAGCTGACAACTTGCATCCTAATAACTCTTATAAAGTGTGACTGAAATAGTCATAGATGTACTGTGACAGGTGTGATAGTACATCTATGAACATTTCTCTCAGTATGAGCTCACATGTACCTTTTAAGGTACAAGTTTTCAGAAAATTATACTAACTTGTACCTGGGTTTCATACCTGTATGAGTAATTATTGTTCTTGTATTTTTATTTATTTTTTAAGTGGTGTCCCATTAATTACACATAAACATTAACACAATCTATTCAAATTGTACTCAAAAGCCCTTAAAGGACCATACCATCCATTTTGCATGTTTGAGCCTAATAGATCAATTTTCATACACATGACGTTACTGATAATAATTTCCCAAAGGATAAAACTGTATTTCAGTTTCCTGATATTTTGCAAAATCTCTTAATATTTCAAAATCAAATATTCAAGCGAATATTTGAAAAAAAAAAATCAGTGTTTCTTCTGCTAATACTCTTACGCAGCCTTATGAATTCACGGTCATTTAAACGTTTCCATAAACGCAGGTCATCTTTCGGGACTATATTCTTCGGTGGAGACATACATTCACTCCGTGCTTTTTATTGCGCTTAAACACTAAAATTACCAAACTTTGGAAAAAACCTGAATACACGTCTTGTTGGTGATGATGGAATGCCAATCCCAAGAATGTTTCAAGTATCAACAAGTTGATTTTAATAGCGTACCAGAATGAACTGAAACCAGTGGAGGTCTGGAAGGTAGGAAAAACATTTTTAATTCACCATTCCAGTAGTATGCTTTGGGAAATGATTGTCAGTAACGTTACGTGTGTGAAAATTGAATATATTAGGCTCAAACATGCAAAATTAGTGGTATGGTCCTTTAATACTATCTTTGTAAAGAGTATGGCAGTATTTTAGTTGATGATGTGGCAGAGTGGCTGATTCAGCTCTATTTTCATTTTTGCTTACTTTGTGATGGTGCTACACTGGATTTAGTTTATCATATTTTATTTTGTCAAAGACTGTATAAAATCATTCATCTTAAACCTGTGAAGTCTCAGCTTTTAAGAACAGCATATTCTAGTAACTTACTGTATAATTCTCATAAAATGTACAAAGAAATTAACAAAACCTGCCACAAGGTCAGATTATGACCTTTAATGGTTGTTTACAGTAAGTCTATACACCAAGCTGAACATTTATCCAATCAGATTTGTGATTCTGAGAAAAATGAATAATTTTGATTGTTTAAAAAACCCCAACTTGAATTCTGTGTAATTTGCATGTGATTCTACAACATGAAAAGTAGTTTATGCACATTTTTTTCCCTACATTTATGCACAAGTTCAAACTTTTGCACATTTGTCACCTGTGAAGTTGGAGTTTTCACAGGTGAACTAGATATGTTACTGTATGATCTGTGTGTTTTTATGTGAAACTTTGTGTTGCTGCTCCTCTTGGCCAGGTCCCCCTTGTAAAAGAGATCTTTGATCTCAATGGGACATACCTGGTTAAATAAAGGCTAAAAAAAAAGGGTAAAAAAAAATAAAAAAGATTACTTTTTTTTAGGTGGTAAACTAAGCAAGCCCAATTATGCAGTAACATTATAAAAAATGACCCCAGACTGCAGAGTTTTTATCAGAGAAGAAAATGATTTGACAAACACTTGCAGGNATAAAAAATGACCCCAGACTGCAGAGTTTTTATCAGAGAAGAAAATGATTTGACAAACACTTGCAGGCCTGCCCCCAGAAAACATCTTTGAGTACATGGATGCAGAAATATTGCATTAAATTTTACAATAAACGACCTGTGTATTGGTGATGATCTTTACCTACTGAGCTGCACGGTAACGTGAGAAAAACATTACATGTGGAGGGAAAAATCCAGCCTCAGGCTTTAACATTCTCATGTTTGTCACCTGAGAGAAGTTCCCCCACGGGAGGTTTAAAGGATTTAAAGGATTCTGCTTCTGCCTGCATGGCGGTCTCATTTTGAAGCCATTTTGACACCAGTGAGCTCTCAAAATATGTTACAGGACATTGAGAATTTTTAATGTAATGGGAGAAGTTTTAACCTGCTGGAGTCTGAAGTCATTTTTGCAGTTGTACTTTTCCTTAAATTTGTCTTTTGCGTACCACCTAAAAACTGCACTATAAATTTTTTGGAAAAAATTATTGAAGTGTAGTGTTTTCCATAGCTTGAAAATTTACTTGTGGCAGTAGGCAGGCATGCCGTGTATCCAAGAACCATCCATGAACCTGCCAAATTTCAACTTCATGCAGTGCTGGTTCTCAGGATGCTGGTGCCACAGACAGAGATTTCTGTCTTTATAGTTAGATGTTGATTAATGTGCTTTGAAATTAAATACAGTATACATGTTGCGGTTCATCTTTTCACTGTGTGTACACGTGTCAGTGTGTGTGTGACAGCAGTGTCACAGTTGTGTTTTTTTGGACCATACCACTCATTTTGTATATTCAATTTTCATATACATAATGTTACTGACAATCATTTCCCAAAGAATAAAACCATATTTCAGCTTTCCTGATATTTTACAAAATTTCTTAATCTTTCAAAATCAATTCAAGTGATACGCCCACCTTAAAAATCCATGTTTTGCCAGCTAATTGTTACACAAATTTATGAAGTCGTGGTCATTAAAATTTTTCAATAAACGCAGGTCTTCTTTTGGGACTGTATTCTCCGGTGGAGACACATCCCCTCTGCATTTTTTATTGCACTTAAACACTAAAATTATGAAACTTTGAAAAAACCTGAATATGCATGGATTACCTATCCCAAGAATGTTTCAAGTATCAACAAGTTGGTTTTAATAGCGTACCCGAATGAACTGAAACCAATGGAGGTCTGCAGGTAGGAACATGTTTTTTTTAACTCACTGTTCCAGTAGTATGCTTTGGGAAATGGTTGTCAGTAACTTTACGTGTATAAAAATTGAATATAATACGCTCAAACATGCAAAATGGATGGTATGGTCCTTTAAGGCTGGGTTGTCCCACAATACTTGGGCGGGTTCATTTACTGGGTGGGCTGCCCAAGAAGCCAAACACTCTTTCTCTAGACTCTAATTTAGAATGACTTTCTCAAATCAAGTTTGCTTTGTTGACGAATCATTCTATAATTTTCTCCAGAATTTTCCTAGAATTGATTCATTTAAATTTTTTAGAAATTTTTGATTTGATTAAGAATGTTGTGACTGTATAATATTGTAGATGGTTGCTTTGCACCAGGTGTGAAAGTTGAAACAATTATACTAAAGGCTTCCTTAACAAAATAGCAGACTCGTATTAAAAAATAAATAAACCAGCAAAATGTTATTATTCTCCAAGCTGCAAATATGAGGCGGAGCTTTGGTTTCGGTGCAGCGAGAGCTCTCCACAGCTCAACAATGGAAGCTGTTTAGTCGGTGCATGACAAGAGCAAAATATCTATTTAAAAAAATGATAAACAAGCTAATAACTCATGAACACTTTGCACGTCGCCATCAGTCACATTATATTCTGCCACAAATGCAGCTCCTGAATAAAGTTACATTTCACTAAATTTAAGAGATGTTCATTTGTTATAACATCAAAAGCTGGATTAAAATTTATGAAACTAATATATATAGATATGAGCTTGGATGAGAGAAGCTTCACTGCAAACAGTAAAACCAGAGAAGGTGGATCTGCATATTTAGAATTTCTTGGAGACATTGAGGAGATTTAGTATCTTGCTTTCTTACACTGTAAAATGTGAGAAGTTGATCTTATTTTTAAAAAATCTAGGAAACTGATTGCCTTGAAAAAAGTAAGTAAATATAACTATTGGTCTGAAGTTATGTTTACTTTATATCTACTTACTTATATTTATTTACCCTTTTCAAGGCAATCGGTTTCCTAGACTTTTAAAGTAAGATAAACTTGTCACATTGTATCAGAGCTCAGTTGGAAGTGACGATATTTTGCATAATCCAGGTCTGTTAATCCAGGCCCATTTATGCTGGTTTTGATCTAATTATGGCGTTGCATGATGCTAGAAAAAAAAAAAAAAAATTAATTTGCCATAATTGGTGATAAAGTGTTTTTTTCAGTCATGTTTTATTTCTTATTAATTCAGGCATAATGTGTTTGTGACTTGGGTGAAGCTGAATCACACATTTAATGATAAATGAGCAGAAATCCAAGCCATTCCAAAGAGCTGAGTAACGTTTTATTGCCCTGCAGCAGCCCCCTCATAAAGAGATGTACGGAGTGGTGTAATGTCTGGTGGGCTGGGCCGTCCTGATTGTCTGTGCTGAGTCAGTAACATTCACCACATGTTCTCTGCAGAGAAGAACACCATGGCTGCCACCTTCACCGTGCTCCTCTTCCTCCTTCACACCTTCTCTGCTTTGGCGCAAGAAACGGCCACTGAGCAAGGTATGCTGTAGAATACTACTTTTGTATTTGACAGCAATGATGTTTAGTTTACTTGTGTAGCATGAGGAGTTTCTAGAAGATGCTTTTGGTTTCTGGTTTGATCATATGGTCATAAAAAAATAGCTGATGACAATTTTGGTCATCAATTCATCGCTTTCAGTCATTTATCATGCAAAAATACCAATAATTTCTTAACTGCAGCTTCTCATATGGGAAGATTTGCTGCTTTTCTCTGGTTTGTATCTTTGTAAATTGAATTTCTTTGGGTTTTTTGACCCTTTGTCAGACTAAATGAGCAGTTTTACAGTGCTGCTTTGGAACTTGTGCACTTGTGAAGGGCCCTTGTTGTGATTTTTGATTTTCCAGAGTGAATGATTAATCAAAAAAAAAGTAATTGACAGAGGAATTGTAATGAGAATTACCATACGCTGCAGCTTTAGTTTAGGATCAGCAAAGGTTACTTATCCCTTTTAAAACATTTATGGGGCCAGGTTTTATTCAACAATGCCAAAAGTAGCTTATTGCACCTTATACAGCAATATATTGTGTTATCATTTTTGCAATTTTTATGTTTGGATTTCATGATAATTTGATGTTCAGATTTCAGACTGCTGGGTTAAACTATGAAAAGCTGCACCAGATGGAAATCATTTTGCAGGTCTATTTTTTTTTTTTTTTTTTTTTTTTTTTTTTTTTTTTTTTTTTTTTTTTTTTTTTTT
>VXCM01003774.1:0-19198 GCA_014773175.1 Lucifuga dentata | reverse complement strand
GAGCTCCTGGAACATTTCAGCAGGGCAATAATAGATGTATTCACTGTCCAGTAGTAACCTTACAGGCTTGGCATTGAAATGAACGTGAAGCACATTGTGCAACAGTCCACAGAGGGGCCGTGCACGGAGAGCAACAAGCGCCTTTCGAGTGAAGTGGCTTCCCAGGAATTCAGAATGCAGCGAGAGCTCTCCACAGCTCAACAGTGGAAGTGTTTAGTCGTGCAGACCATCAAACCGCCTTCAGAGGCGTACATGAACTGTATTTTATCCACACACACACACACTGGTCCTATACGCCGACATTAACTTCAGGCTCTAACATCTAACATCCTGTGCTTCGTCTTGTTGCATAACCTGCTGAATGTGGGTGGTTCCCCGTCTGCTGCCGCTCTGCTTCCACGATCTGTTTTAGTTTGGGGGATTTTTTATTTTTTTTTTGCGCAGAGTTAACAAGGCCGTTCTGTTCAGGCAAACATTTCTTCTGTCAGTGCACAGCCCGGCACTCGGCGCCAAACCGTTCCTAGAAATGCCTTTGCTGGAATTAGGGTCAGCGGTTTGGAAATTGGGAGCAAAGTTTGGAAACTCCTACGCTCAGAGGAATATTATGTGCACAAATTCTTAACAGTTGACATAATTAAGGATGTGTTTGCTCCACATTTTTGGTGCAACTGCGATATGAGGGTTGATTGATAAGTTCTGAGCCCACCGCAGAGCGTGCTAACCTACAGGTGTTGCAACAAAACAAATAAGCTCTTAAAATATGATGTGATAAGCACCAAGTAAAAGTTTGAGTGCAGGACTTTAGTTTGTGATAAAATATTTTTCCATTGTCATACTTCTGCTTTAACATACAGTAAATGGTAGACTTGGATGTCTTTTCCAGCACGATATACAGGCAGTCCCCGGGTTACAAACGAGTTCTACTCCTACGGCTGTCTTTAAGTCGGATTTGTACGTAAATCGGAACAGTTACGTAAGGTGCGTATCTAGCGTCAGTTATATAGATATATATATATATATCTATATAACCTTTCTTGCATAAGAAACATTAAAGAAACACTTCCAGATATACTAAAACATCTTAAACATAATAATACTGCTNATAAGAAACATTAAAGAAACACTTCCAGATATACTAAAACATCTTAAACATAATAATACTGCTGAACTGCTGACGACATGCAGTGTTTTGATGTGCATCTCAAAGTAGTGCACCGTTCGTTATTATGAAACGTATAACTCAAATTTTTTAATTTAATAGCGGTCGGTTCGTAAGTACAGATTGTTCATAAGTTGGACATTTGTAAATCGGGGCCCTCCCTGTATTCAGTTACCCATGCAATGTAACCTTATGGAATTTAGAATCGATCGATCAATTTAGGTTGATTGATAAGTTCTGAGGCTAGCATAAAAAGATAGTAGTAATAACAACTTTCACCCCAGCACAGGATCAGTTTCTTAGAAGTCCTTTTCCAAAAATTTTTCTGTAGCTGATATGATGTCACCCATCTGAGGCAAAATGGGTTTCAGCAAAAGTGTTTTGCATGTTTGATAAAAGGTGAAAGTCAAATCAGTTAATGTCAAATCAGGTGAATCGGGTTTGTGCTGAACAAAATCATGGAAAGCAGCCAGCATCAAAAACTCAGTGCACGCTGAAACATGTCAGACATGTAACACTGCAGGGATTACCATACTTACACACACACCATGCACGACAGGCTCAGAACTTATTAATGATACCTTGTATGTCACATGTTCCAGATTTTAAACATTATGTACTTTTTAAAATGCCTTTCTTCCCAGAATATAAACATGTTAAATGGTGAAACAATTGATTATTGATTAGCTGATCATAAGAAACTTGAATGGACAACATTTGCTGGTTCCAGCTTCTTCAGTGTAAAAGGTTTGCTACATTTTTACTTACAGAGATTATAAATATGCTTAGTTTTTTAAGAGACGACAATGTTGTTGTTTAACCAATTGAATGAGAAGGAAGAAGATATTTCATGTGGAGTCATTTTTCAGATTTTCAGATCGGCTTTAGTGTGGACATGGTCTGTGAATACAAATGTAATGACTTTTAAGGCTTTTTCTAAATAAAATACATTTAAATAAAAAAAACCCAGCATTTTCATAGCAAAAAAAAAAAGATTAAAGAAAATGAAAGTCATAACTGAAGTAATGTAAATAGCAAAAGATACAACATAAATCAATAAAATAAAAGATATACATGTATTGCACTTTAAATTAAATGGAGTATAAAATCAAAGAATAAATGTATAGTTAAGCTCACCTTGATGTGAATTTCATGATGATGATGATGATGATGATGATGATGATGATGATGCAAAAACAAGGCAGCCAGGATTTGCGATGGGTTGTGTTNAAAATAAAAGATATACATGTATTGCACTTTAAATTAAATGGAGTATAAAATCAAAGAATAAATGTATCGTTAAGCTCACCTTGATGTGAATTTCATGATGATGATGATGATGATGATGATGCAAAAACAAGGCAGCCAGGATTTGCGATGGGTTGTGTTGTGTACCTGGATGATGATGGAGGGAGGTTGATTCTGCCATGACTGTTTGGCTCCAGATGAAACCATAGAAACGGGGGNGGGGGGGGGGGCTAGTTCGGAGCTGAAGCAGATTAGTGTATCAGTGTAGTGTCTGACAGTGAGAGAAAAACTGAACGTGACTGAATTCAAACGGTGGAATCAAAAGAAACACAAAGAGTGTGACCAAATACAACAGAGTAAAAGTATATTTTTTCCTCCATAAAAAAGTATCCTGCAATAAAACTACTCAGTAAAGTGCAATTTTGTGAAAAAAGTTACTTAAGTAAATGTAACGGAGTAAATGGAACGCGTTACTACACACCTCTGCTGTCTGGAGCAACAACAACCTGATTTACATCCACATTTTGCTCTTAAGGCTGCGTATGTTTGGGACAGTAAGAGGCTCAGATGGTGAAATCACTGGTGTGAGTGGTTTGGCCTTCAGCCAGGGAAGGAAATGGAGTTTCTAAATGTAGAGGATGGCGCTTTTCCTCCTGAGAGTTCACTGATTGATGTTGTCTGACTAATACGACTCCATAAATAACTCTGTCCTTCGTGGAACACATTAATGAACACACATTGTGCTCCCGTTTTATAACAGGAAAAGCAAAGACGCTAATTAACATCCAGTTGTATAAACATAAATTCAACAGCAAATCATTTCTACTTGATCATTTAGGAGATTTAATAAGAGAGAGTGTTTGTCTTTTAAGGCTAGTAGCTATTTCCTGCTTCAGTGGAAATGACGGCTGAAAGGAAACGTGCCTGTGCTATGAAAACAGTAGATGAGGATGTTTTGTTTTGACAAGGCTGTGTTGTTTCAGCCTGAAAAAGAATGTGTTGGCAGTGCTCTAAGAAAAAAAAATTGAAGCTGTAAACATGTTTTCTTCGTGAGCTGGTGACGATTTGCCTCATAAAAGAGGAACGCTGTAATGAGAATACACACACACACACACACACGGCAAACTGATATTAGCATACTGGAAATGTGTTTTTGTGGATCAGTTGAATAATCTTCTGCACACATTTACTCAGTGCAGCAATGAACTCAGCCTCACAGCTACAAGCAAACACGGCAAACACGTTGAACACTTTTACACTCAAGCACAGAAAAAAACACACCTGTCAGCAAATGGAAAGTTATCCTGCATGCACCTGATGCATAAAACGTACCAGTGGCGTAGCCAGAAATCACAGTGTGGGTGGGCCCAAAGAAAATCAGGTGGGCCCTGCCCGATCAAGACTGTTGCAATTCCAAAATGCTATTTTAGGCACAATTAGGCACAGATATTACAATATTTATCAAAATGCACTGCATATTTTTACGTCATAGGTAAGGTTACTGACAATAACACTAATACACAGGGAAAAAAATCCATCACACCAGGAGGATAAACTATATCTCATGATAACCTAGCTCACCTTCCCCATAACCATATAGCTTATAACTGGTAGACATAACAAGGAGAGCATTAAGTCATAAGGAGCTGAATCCATGAACCTTCTGAACACAAAACAGCAGCCACCGCCACACACACACACACAGAACGGGGGGGNTGAATCCATGAACCTTCTGAACACAAAACAGCAGCCACTGCCACACACACACACAGAACGGGGGGGAACTGTTACAGGTTTCCCCTCTTCCTGCTCCTCCCGTTGTCACTTTATGACAAAGTTTAGCAAATTACTTTGCTTTGCCATAACAGTCGCTGATCAGGCTTTGACTGTCACTAATGTGCGTTTGCGTCAAGTTCAGCAGAGTGAAACAGGAAGTGGGCTCAGTCAGGACTGCTGCTGATTGGCTAAATGTACTGTCACTCAGAAATGAGATCTATCGTCGTCACTGGCAGACAAAAAGCAAGACACAACAAATAAGAAAAGTGAAAACTACTCATTGGATTAATGTGCCACATGTGTTCCAAGCCTTGTGACTGGGTGGGCCTGAAGTCCAAGTGGATTGGGTGGGCCCAGGCTCACCCGTGGCTACGCTACTGAACATACTGTACACACACACACACACACACACACACACACACACTATAGAAGTTAATTTGTCATTTTTGCAATTTTATTTTTTGTTTAAATTGATGTTCAGTTCCAAAGAAGCTGCATGAAAAAAATCCTTTTCAGGACAGGATGACAAATTTTGGCTTGTGAAAATCTCGACTTTTCCACAACACAAGCCACTTTTCTACTCATTTCTAGAAAATTCATGATTCAAGAAATAAAAACCTTTAAAAATCTGTGATGGAAGAAATTCTACAAATTAAAATTTCCCGAAATAAAGTAAATAAATCTTTAAAATATTCAAAGCAAATGTAAGACAAAAATCTAAAGTAAACTATTGATTCTAACAAAAAATCAATTAAAAAAAACTTTTAGAAATGATCACAAAATTGGTTCTGGAAAATATGGAAAAAATATTGTCATGCGATCTATTGATTTATAAACAACAAATTCAAAAATGAAAAAAAGGAAAAACAAAAAAATAACCAGCTCCCAGTATAAAGATTGTGAACAATCAAGTCAAGTACAAGAAACTGGACTTGATTACTTGAGTAAACGTACTTTTTTATGAGTTCAGGTCACATGTCCTGACGCCTCATTTGTCTTGATAAATTGCGCCACAAACCGTGTTCCTCATAGCTGAGTGTCAGATTGACTTTTCTCTTAAACCTGAGCTCAGCACAGTTTCAAGGAGGTGGGAGATCTGGTAAACAAGTTATTTTTAACCTTTAACTCTCGTTCCCAGAAGAGTCTCTAAGTAGGCCAGAGGTATTCATCATCTATTCATCATCTCCAGGCTGGCAGCTGTGAAGGAGCCACACCGTCCTCACACTTCCCAGTACTCGTCCAACCTCATGTTGTTGTTGTTCCTCTGTGGAGTATTGATGCAACTTGTAGCCTCGGGAGGATGATGGATGGTAACTGATCAGGGAGCCTCCTGGTACTGCTGAACAATTAGCGGTCTTTGCTTGCTTAATGCATTTTTTGAATAGATGTCCCTCAGCTCTTTGTGTAAGGATGAATGCTGATGTGCTGCAATGCCGAAGCGTTGATAAACAACAGATAGTGTCATTAAAAACATGAGAGAAATTATAAATGATGGATTATTTTATTTCTGTGTTTTCCTGCTGGACCAAACTGTTGCTGTCCCATGAAAAGTATGTTTCTAAAATCCAGTTTTTCAGGACTCAGAGCATATGTTTTTATAGGTTTAAATCTCATTTAAGAGCCTTTTTTGCATCTTGTCCCCCTCATTCACAATGGACCAGACTTACTGGAGTCCTAGAGCTTTTTCAACAATGTCTAGAACCTTCTCACTGACGCCTTGAATTTCATCTCATCAATTACATCAAGAGCCTTCTCGAGGACCTCTAGAACCTTTTCAGTTACCTCTAAAACATCTTCAGTGATCCTTAAAATCTAACCAAGGAACCCTAGAATCTCATTAAGGATCATCAGAACCTTCTCAAGAACCTTGCAATCTGACAAAGGATACCTGTAATCTTCTCAAGGACGTATGATAACCCCATAACCTTCAAATGCTCCCAAGAACCTTCTCAAAGACCATTAGAACCTTCTTGATGATGCCTCAAATCTTCTCGATGACCCTTAAAATCTAATCAAGTACCTCTAGAATATCATAAAGCACCACAGAACCTTTTCACAAACCCCTAAAGCTTCTTAACAAGGACCCCTAGGACCTTCTCAATGACCTATAGACTCTCATTATATAATCTTCTGAGGCCCCAAAGAACGACTTCCCAAGGACCATTGGAACCTTTTCAAAGACCAATAAATTCTCTTCAATGTCCCCTAAAATCTAATCAAGTATCCCCATAATCTCAAAAAAGGTCTCATAGAGATTTCTCCCTGAGCCCTAAAACATTTCATAAAAATCTCAACAAGTACCCCTGCAAGTCCCAAGAACCCAAGTACTTCCCAAGTACCAATAGGTCCCCTACAACCTTCTAGGGGCCTAAAGATCCTTCTCAGACCCCTAGAAATTGCTTCGCTTATTTCTATGTTATGAGAGATGTAACAAGCTGTTACTTCAGATGGTTAAATGAAAAGGCTGATGATATTTGATCCTTTTTCGTATACTCAACAAATCATAGCCAATAATGTATCTGTGGACACATTTTGATTTTCCATACCTTGTCTGCTGGTTCAATTTTGTTCCCATTGTAGACTTGTGTCTTAAAATCACCTCAAAGACATACTGTTTGAAAAACACAAAATTGTTGTAAAAAAAAAAAAAAAAAAAACCTCAGTCACAATAGATTTTACCAAATGTTATTCAGATTGGAGCAAATTGCATTGCATGTTTGGATCTAGTTTCAGCTGCGCAGTAACACACTTTTGGGAGAGAGTAGTTCCGGAATATGAAATGTACACACGAGGAGTTTACAAACCTTGTACAACAAAATTTCGCTGGCAGTGTTCTTCGTAGAGATAAAATATGTTGCCTAAACTGACGGTGTGGCTCTGTGACGTGTTTTTAACTGCTTGTTGAAGAGCCTTTGGAGCTTTTGGAGTTGTATAGGCTTTGATTACACAGATAATACAGTACATCATAGTTGGATCAAATCATTGTTGGCTTTGGTCTTTTCATAGGATTTGCTGACAATAAAGTTTTAACAGTTTTTCCTTTAAAATCTCTTTGAATTAGCTTGGGATTACATGGTTTAAATCATTTTCTTACTGAAAGGAAGTCATTTGAAACGTGTTCTGCACACACATGGAGCTCATAAAACAGGATCTGGGTTAGAGGGAGTTTCTGAGTACAGCTAAAGCAAACGGCTTCCACGGCCGCTGTGGTGCTAAACTGTTAGGCAGCTGCTTTCTTTTGAAGAGCAGTTCAGGGACTTCCAGGAAAAAGCAGCTGTTTGCTCTGCAGACGTGCTGCTTGCTCACAGGAGTCAGGTTACCTTCATTATTCCCACCCTGAGTGCAACTCAGACCTCCTCCAGGGCTATTTGGAGACATAAACGTTGCAGTAAAAATACATAAGCAAGGCGAATAGGCTTTCACAGCACAAAAATGGATGAATAAAATAGATTTGTAACTATTTTTTCTCTTTCTGTCCATCTCTCTCTCTTTCCTCAGATGTTGGTCAGAGGCCTCACCTCACAGGCTGCGTCTCCACCAACATGGNTCTCTCTCTCTTTCCTCAGATGTTGGTCAGAGGCCTCACCTCACAGGCTGCGTCTCCACCAACATGGAGACTTTCCGCTGCAGATGGTATGTCGGCACATTCCTGAACCTCTCAGAGCCTGGCGAGCTCCGCTTATTCTACATTAACAAAAAGTGAGCAAAACAATGTGCATTTACTCCTTCCTTCCTTCCTTCCTTTTTAGTTTTCTTTCCATATTTGTTTCCTTCTGTATATCATATTGCATCTTTCCTTCCTTCCTTTCTTCCTTCCTTCCTTCTGCTCTTTCTTTGATACGGTGGCCCTGAAGTGCCAAACACAACATTAAGAAAACACAAAAACATTACGAAAACACTTTTGTGTTTTCATTAAGAAAAAAAAACACATTACCAAAATACAACACGTTAGAAAAACACAACACATTAGGAAAAACAACACATCAGCATTTAAGTAATGTTTTTGTGTTTTCTTAATGTTTTTGTATTTTGATAATGTTGTTGTGTGTTCTTGATGTTGTTGTGTTTGGCAGTTCAAGGCCACCGTACTTTCCTTCTTCAGCTGTTCCAAAATTCCCTAAAAGTGGAGTGTGTGTGTGTGTGTGTGTGTGTGTTTTTAATAAATATTTAAGGAAATGTGTTTTCAGGAACACATTAGGCACAACATTAAAGTAATATCTCTTGTAGCATTTATTCAAAGCAATGTTTCAGTCTCTTTGAACTTGCAATATCTAGTATCTTAGCATAGTATAGTAGTATGGCTGCCTGCACGCTTTTTGTGTGGTCAAGGCAAAAGTGAAGTCCTGAACTAAACCTGGTTCTCAAAAAGTGAATAACAATGTTTCTGTCTTATAATGACCAGATTTCCATTAAATTTGCTGTGGATATTCATAGTCACCAGTGGATGAACCTAGAACTTCCTCTTAGCATCACCATCAGGCCAAAAGGTCAACTGTGCACACAAGATGATTAAATTGGCAATAAGTGGATTTTTTTCAACGTCATATAAACACCATTATTAAATTGAAATCGGCATTAATTGATATGCTTACTCAAAGCAACAGGCATAGATTAGATGAATCAATTTACTCAAGCATGTAAATGATTGNGATATGCTTACTCAAAGCAACAGGCATAGATTAGATGAATCAATTTACTCAAGCATGTAAATGATTGATTGTCTTATAAACTTAGTAAGCCACCTCCATGTGCTCTTCTGCAGCAGGCTGACACACTGATTAAAGGACCATACCACCCATTTTGCATGTTTGAGCCTAATGTATTCAATTTTCATATACTTAAGTTTACTGACATAATTTCCCAAAACATACTACTGGAACAGTGAGTTAAAAATTTTTTTTCCTATCTTCCAGACCACCACTGGTTTCAGTTCATTCTAGTACGCTGTTAAAATCAACTTGATGATACTTGAAACATTTTTGGGATAGGTAATCCATCATCACCAACAAGATGCGTATTCAGGTTTTTTCAAAGTTTCGTAATTTTAGCGTTAAAGCTGAATAAAAAATGCAAATGAATTTATGTCTCCACTGGGGAATATAGTCCCTAAAGCAGATCTGCATTTATCGAGAAATTTAAACGGCTGTGACTTCATAATTTTGCATAACTATTAGAGGCGAAACATTGATTTTTTATGGTGGGTGTATTTTCCACTTGAATATTTGATTTTGAAAGATTAAGAAATTTTGCAAAATATCAGGAAAGCTGAAATACAGTTTTATCCTTTGGGAAATGATTGTCAGTAACATAACGTATGAAAATTGAATATACTGTATTAGGCTCAAACATGCAAAATGGTGGTATGGTCCTTTAAGCATCGAGTCATACATGAGTCATAGATTCCTATTAATTCCATCTATGTATATGTCTTACTTGCATTTTCTGCCTTAATTGCAGTACAGACAAAAATGGGACGATAGGTGTGTGTGTGTGTGTGTGTGTGTGTGTGTGTGTGTGTGCACGTGCGCAAACATGCTGACTGTCATAAGCCTCTAGGTGGCCTTTATGTGTTGTTTTGATCAGTAGCTGCAAGATGATCATTGATATAAAACATCAATTAGCTATACATTTATTATTTATTTTTTTGTCACCTCTTTCCTGAAGTGTTTCAGCCCCCATGTTGCTCTTCCCCCTTTCAGACCCCCCCAAATCGCTCCTAAAGAGTGGAGCGAGTGTCCTCAGTACAGCACTGAAAGGCTCCATGAATGCTTCTTCGATGAGAACCACACGTCCATCTGGACATTCTACAGCGTCCAGCTCCGCTCAAAGGATCAGGCCATCCTGTATGATGAGGACTTCTTCCATGTGCAGGACATCGGTGAGCAACAAGATGCTAATATGCTAATTTATTACAGGCCATGATGGCAGTAATTATTAAATTGCTGAAAGTAAACACTGATTATTTTATCAATTAGCTGCATTTTAAAAGCAGAATAAACCCTCTCAGCTATTTGTTGAATTTGCCTCATTTAAATGCTTTAAGCTGGCATAAAAACAACTGTTAATTTGTCACTCTAAATTTAATCTATACAGTATATGAATATTTAACCCTTAAAGGACACAACCTGCATGTTTCTTGCTATATTGATTACATTCAATCACAATATACTTTTTTTTTTTTGAGAATCTGGGGATTTGATCTAGTGCATTTAAAGTCACAATTATTCAGTACTTTTTAAGGCAAAATTTCAACAAAAGATACATCAAACATTTATAAAGTTATATCTCTTTTTTTGCTTTTCCTTGTCCCTCACTCAAAACATCAATAGTCAAACAATATGATAGTCCTTAACATATAGAGTTAGAGTTTAACACACATCCACCAAGGCTGCACAATACTCTAAAGTGATTATTTTAACTTTAGAAAAAAAATTTGGATTTTTATGCAAAACTGGTTTTTATTAAAATGTACAAAGTGTCCAACAGTCATGTTGATTTTTTTTTTTTTTTTTTTTTGGAAAAACTCTTAATCCCCTCTGGGCATATTAGAGCTTTGCACAAGGATGAAGTGAGTTAAACTAGTTATAGCAACATGATCAATTTATAACTTATAACTAGTTATAAGTTATAAATTGATCATGTTGCTATANTTATAGCAACATGATCAATTTATAACTTATAACTAGTTATAAGTTATAAATTGATCATGTTGCTATAGTGCCACCTACAGGCAAAATGACGTTAAATTTAATGTCATTGTCATGTCACATCAGCCATGCCTACAAGAATTTGAAAAACGATTAGCATTATCACCATTATTAGAATATCAAACAGAAAAAAACCTTTTGTTTTTTCTTCCAAATACTATACATTATGAATTTGGTGAAGCTTAAATTAGTATTCTGAGAAAAAAAAAAAAAATNAAAAAAAAAAAAAAATCTTTCCACACCAATTGGCTCACATAGGTCAGAAAACTTAACCTGTTTGGTGTAAGTGATAACTGATCCAATAAATTTATATGTGTAATTATGCATCATCAATTTAAAAGCAACCCATTTGCTTGATCAAAACGCTGTTCAACATCACATTCCACAGTGCAACCTGATCCTCCAGTGGGTCTTAACTGGACCCTGCTGAATGTCAGTTTGACTGGCGCCCACTTTGACATCATGCTGAGCTGGGCGGCTCCTCAATCTGCAGACGTGGAGATGGGATGGATGACGCTGCAGTATGAAGTCCAGCACCGCGAGGCCACCTCAGACCTGTGGAAAGTGGTGAATACTTGTTTGGTTTGTTGCTTTAATTCTGAAATAATGTCTTTTGGATTTCTGAGTATAATTTTTTCCACTACAGGCTAACCTGGAGAAAAGCATGTATCGTTCCCTTTATGGACTTCAGACAAACATAGATCATGAGATTCGAGTCCGCTGTAAGATGCTTGGTGCGAAACATTTTGGAGAATTCAGTGACTCCATATTCATCCACATCCCATCTAAAGGTAAACACTCAGGAGTCACATCTACCGCCGCTCATCTTATCAGGGTTATTCAGGACACCCTGTGACTAAATAATCTTATTATTATGAATACAATGAATACTTCTGCCCACAACCAGCATGGCAACTTCCCCTCCACATTTCCTTGCTACATCTCATTTCCTTTTTTGACTTTTAAAAAAAACTGCTCTACATTGAGAAATGTGTGTTTATGTGTGTATTTTCTCTTCAGGGTCCAGATTCCCCATGGCAGCTTTGCTCATCTTTGCTGCTTTGTGTCTGGGGGGCGTCCTGATATTAGTGATCATCTCCCAGCAGGAAAAGTGAGTATTGTACACCCGCCAGGATTCTCTTTAAATGTCTGGAAGCACTATAATTCACAATATAAGAAATCAAAACCATTATATACAGTTATACACTGAGGACTGCTTGACCTTGAATGTGTCTGTGTGTTATTCATAAATATATCTGGAGTGTTAAGGGAGGGGAGAAATATATAACAAGTATTATACTTCAGTTCTAAAGCAGTAAAGCTTTAACAGCATAATAGTTTTATAAATTAATTAATTTCTTGTTTTGCATTAAATATTAATTAAGTTTTAGAAGAGGGGGATATACAGTGTCACGATTTGTACAAACAAAAGACAACATGTTCTTAAATAAATACATAAAATAAATCTCAGTCATCATCCATTTGAAATAATATGACTCGTAAGACTTGAAAAAACAAATAGAAAAGAATTGAACAGTTAAAGGTGCTATGAGTCATCAACAAAATAGCAAAATAATAGAAATAATACATAGCAAATATATGATAAATACTATTATTATCGCTATCATATGCCATCATGTAAACTATATGACTACCACCCTACCCACCCAAAACAGACAAAAAAATAACAATAATAATAATAATAACAACTGTTCATGTCAGAAATACAGGAAAGAAAAAAAAAACATGTTATTGATTTTCATTATTGTATAATGTCAAGCTCTACATTTTTCTTTGTGTTTCCAAAAGGCTCATGGTGATTCTTCTGCCTCCTGTTCCTGGACCTAAAATCAAAGGGATTGACCCTGAACTGCTCAAGGTATCCACCTACTTGTTATTTTGGCACAGATGCATGTATGACCTAGTTTTGTAGCACATTAGATGCTAAAACGATCCTCTGAGCATAATTTAACTTGTGAGTATCAAACACTCAAACATAAATTTTGGGTTAAAAATCCAACTTAAGCCTCTTTGTGTCACAGAAAGGGAAGCTGGGGGAGCTGACCTCCATCCTGGGGGGACACCCTGACTTAAGGCCAGAGCTGTACAACAGTGACCCCTGGGTGGAATTCATAGATTTGGACATCGAGGAGCATAACGACAGACTGACAGACCTGGACACCGATTGCCTCGTGGAGCGCTCTCTGTCGACCAACTGCTCCCCGCTGTCCATCGGCTTCAGAGATGATGACTCGGGCCGGGCCAGCTGCTGTGAGCCTGACCTCCCCAGTGACCCCGAAGCATCAGCTTTCCATCCACTCCTCCCGAACCGCAGCCTCGCCGAAGACCCCTCCTCCCAGACCGTGTCTGAGCCAAATGCCCCGGTCCCAACGGTTTCAGGCAGAGAGGATCTGTACACCCAGGTGAGCGAGGTGAAGTCATCAGGAGAGGTGCTGCTGACGCCTGAGGACGAGACTACGGAGGAGAAAACAGATGGAGATGTGGTGATGAAAAAGAAGAAAGAAAACAACAAGACAGAGTTTTGTTTAGTGGTGAATGCAGATCGTGGAGGCTACACCTCAGAGCTAGAAGCGGGGAAAATGAGTCCAAGGTTGTCCACGGAGGAAACGATTGAACCCACGAGTTCTGCACCATCCCGGCCATCTGAAGAATATCGGAGACCTTTTCAGGAGTATCAGGAATCAGATACAACATCCGAGTTCCCACTTCCTCCTGCTCCTGTCTACACAGTGGTGGAGGGTGTTGACAGGCAGAACAGCCTCTTGCTAACACCAAACTCCACACCCCCCCCCNCCCCCCAGCTAATAATACCAAAGGCCATGCCGACGCCAGAGGGCTACCTGACCCCTGACTTTTTGGGAAACATTACACCGTAGATCAGCGATGAACTGTGAAATAGGACTATTCTGTGAAAAAGTTTGGGAACAGCCTTGGAGATTGGCTTTCAAGCGTCCTGACGTTGGGTTTCCAATGTCAGTCCTCTGAAAATAGGTTGGGGGTCATATGTGCCTGTCCTGCCATCACCTCTACCTCCTCTAACCTTCACCGCTGCCTTTAAAATGACTGCCAGGACTACAGCAGTTGGAAGTTTGGTATGAGCGAAGAAGAGAACACACAATGTTGTGTTTTTCTGCAAAAGGGAGCTATTAAAACAGAAATTACACGAACTGGGGTTCGGTATTTCATCAACCACCTTTTTCTGTTTTTATAATGTTCAAACACATGTAAATTCCTGTTTTTATCTTTCAAATAAAAGCAGAAGTAACAAGCCTGTTAACAGTCTGTAATATTTTGTAAATGCCAAATATTCCTAATCATAAAATCAGGTCATGTGATATCGTCCATGAAATGCCCATAAACATGAAACACGAAGCCTCTTTGTAAGACTCTAACATTTTGAAGCTTTTCATCATTTTTCCATTCCTTGTGAGGCATTAGGATCAATACCAATTCAATTAAATTGCTATCAATATATACATATATATTTTTTGGATACTCAATCTTATTCTCTCCTTGTAAGTGAAACAGTATGGAGCAGCAGCCATTTCATACTGTGAAATGTTTTCAGAGATGACAGCAACAATAATTTTGTCAGTCATCTACATGTGTATCTGTACAGTCATTGTTTGTTTTTGAGTGCATGAGCTGTTGAAGTTGATTCTCTGGCTGAAATGTAAATTTATTTGGGGAAAGATGTATTTGGTGTTAAGTTTGTACAGTCAAAGTTGGTAATAACAAAAACAATTTCATATTTTTATCTTTTTGTATGTAATTTTGCTGTTACTTACCATTATATTACTTCAGCAAAAGTAATATCGGTACCACAGCGACAAAATAGCCCAAGTAAAAGTCCTGCATTAAAATTTTACTTGATTCAGAACATGTATTGGCAGTAAATTGTACTCAAGTATTAAAAGGATTCACTGTGAACTTTGGTCAATTTCAGTGTCTTACATTACTATGAATAAACAGCTTTCATACTTTTCTTTGTGTTATTCCTGTTAGTGTCTTATCTATTAATTTCTCTGAGATGTTGCACAAATTATTTGATGTTTTCTAATTTTTGTACAACTAAAACAGGCTAAACATGTTAAACACGTTAGAGTAAGGTATATTTTATTTAGACAAAAGTAGCAGTGCCATAATGAGAAGGGGGAGGGGGACTCCATTACAATAAATGTCCTATATTCAATTTGTGCTTTGTAAGGTTAAAAAAAAGTGATTAAATAAAAATAAATAGGCTAAAAAAGCTATTGTGAAGTTGATCCATTTAAAGTGTTAAATAATTTGTGCTAAATGTGTCAAAAGCATTTTAACGATGGTGCGTATCATAAGGGTATTCATATATTATTTAAACAAAAGTAAGGCTTTTAAAGTAAGTCAAATTCTACTTGAGTAAAATTAAACAACTTCAAGATGGCAATGTTTACTTATGTCATTGAATGTAAAATAAAATCCTGAATATTGAATATTAACGTCTAATAATAATTACATTATTATTTCTTTCTAAAATGTGACATAATTCAGTCACAAAAAGTAAATTCCCAAGATACGTAAATACCATACCTCAAAATTGCGCTTTAATTAATTACAGTAAAATAATTAGATTTTGTTAACAGCCTTTTATTATTATTATTATTATTATTATTTACATAAATTCAGGGCTGCCAACTCTCACGCACTGAGCGTGAGACTCACGCAACCGGCTGACTTCACACGCTCTGACGCCTGACATCTGATTTCTCAAGCTCGAAAAACATCCGTTTAACTTCGTACATCTTCGGCTTCTCTCTCTGCTCCTCCCACTTTTTATGGATTTGAGCGCCTCGCGCCAGCACGACTCGTTGCCATAGTGATTAAGTTTCACTAAAAACAGTTGCCGGCACCAATAGAGAGACTGCGGCAGGAGAACGAATTGGAAGGTATAGTGTTTTTAAGTGATTATTAAAATAGTTCAACTAGTCGGACTTTAGCGTTTTAAAGTTACTTTAGACAAACTGGGCATCTATCTTTGTCCCTGATGTGTTGGAGGAAATTGTCTGGTGATGCTGGCATTTCACCACTTAAGTTTTTACATTCCAGCAACAGCGATTAAACAATATGACTAAATAAACAGACAGTAATCACTTTATTTAGAGTTCATCTGTTATTGACAGCTAGTTATGCAGTGAATAAATATGTGTGGCCTGTGAGTCTTGTGTACTGGGCCTGTATTGGGCTCATAACATGCATGATTACTGGTGTATATATATGTAGAGACTTGAAATGTACTCAAATAAATAATCGATCACAGCGAATATAACGTCTATTTTTTGTCATAGTAACTTTATTTCACTGATCCAACACAGAGGTAAAAGGAAGACAACGTACACCACTGACAGGGAATATAGCCCCACGAAAACACGGCTTTTACTGAAAAATTAAAATAGCCATGCCTTTTACAATCCAGCATTAAGTGTTAGAAAGTGAAACATTGAATTTTAAGGTATGTGTATCACCTGGACATTTGATTTTGAAAGATTAGGGGATTTGAAAAAATGCATTTTTATGATTTGGAAAAAAGTTGTCAGTAATATAACATGTATACAGGCAGTAGTTATTGAGTTAAACCTGCAAACTCACTGGTATGGTCCTTTACTGAACAAATACACTACAACTGATTATTAAAATATGCACTACATTTGCTTGATTTTTACATTGTGCTTTGTGTTTCTCAGAGGAAGCATCCAAGGTCAAAGAGACCTTACATCTTCCCTTCAATCAAGCAAAACTTGAATTTGGACACTGTGCATCTCAAACTGCAGTCAGTAGACTAATATTTGATTTTGTGATTGATGATATTCAGTCTTTCTCATTGGTTGAGCAGCCTTAATTCAAAAAACTTGCAGAGGGAATCAATGGTGGCAAAAGAGTTATGAGCAGAAAGACACGAGTCCAGCGTATTGAGAGGGAATTTGCTGCCATGAAAGAAACCTTGACTTCAAAACTTCAGAATGTGACAAGTGTGAGCACAGCAGCAAATATGTGGACTGCACAAGTTTCTTTGGTATGACATGCAGAGGTGTAAAGAGTAATAAAATATTGTGCTCAAGTAAAAGTACTGTTACTTTGACAAACATTTACTCAAAAGTAAAAGTGCTTGTGTAAAAATGTACTTAAGTAAAAGTAAAAAGTATTTGGTTTCAAATGTACTCTGAGTAAAAAGTACTGAATTACATTTTATATGTTACCAAAAAATGCAAAAAATACATACATTTTAAACAATTTCAATGAAAAATATAGACGCAAGCTTCAATAAGCGGGATCCGAGGACGTGCGACGACTCGATGAATGATTCAGTTTTAGCAGAAGTTGAGTGTGCAGATATTCACCAAGTTTGGTGAAAATAGACTCAATAATTCATGAGATATCGCAGTTTTTGTTGACTAATCTACGCCAACTGAAATTTGGCAGCCAACTACAGCAAAACAGTAGTACTTTCTATAGCCTTACTATTATTACTATATTATACCTACTACTATACCTTACTATAATTACTATAGTTGTACTATACACTTACTATAGCGTTTCTATAAACTTATTATAGTGACTATAGTCTTACTATACACTTACTATAGTCTTACTATACACTTACTATAGTCTTACAACAGACTTATTATAGTCTTACTATACACTTATGATAGTCTTACTATACACTTACTAAACTCTTACTATACACATACTATAGTCTTACTATACACTTACTGTAGTCTTTTTATACACCTACTATAGTCTTACTATACAATTACTACACACTTACTATAGTCTTTTTATACACCTACTATAGCCTTACTATACACTTACTACACACTTAAAATAGTCTTAGTATACACTTAACTATAGTCTTACTATACAATTACTATACTCTTTTTATACACTTGCTATTGTATTTTTATATAGTCTTACGATACACTTACTATAGTCTTACTATACACTCATATTAGTCTTACCATACAATTCCTATTGTCTTTTTATACACTTACTATAGTCTTACTATACACTTACTATACTCTTTTTATACACTTACTATTGTATTTTTATATAGTCTTACGATACACTTACTATAGTCTTACTATACACTCATATTAGTCTTACCATACAATTCCTATTGTCTTTTTATACACTTACTATAGTCTTACTATACACTTACTATACTCTTTTTATACACTTACTATTGTATTTTTATATAGTCTTACGATACACTTACTACAGTCTTACTATACACTCATATTAGTCTTACTATACAATTCCTATTGTCTTTTTATACACTTATTATAGTCTTCCTATACATTTACTATATAGTCTTTTACACTCACACTTAATATAGTCTTACTATACACTTAGTATAGCCTTACTATATACTTACTATAGCATTTACTATACACTTACTATAGTCTTTTTATATACCTGTTACAGTCTCACTATGCACTTACTATAATCTTACTATACACTTACTATAGTCGTACTATAGTCTTACTATACACTTACTATACTCTTTTTATACACTTACTATTGTATTTTTATATAGTCTTACGATACACTTACTACAGTCTTACTATACACTCATATTAGTCTTACTATACAATTCCTATTGTCTTTTTATACACTTATTATAGTCTTCCTATACATTTACTATATAGTCTTTTACACTCACACTTAATATAGTCTTACTATACACTTAGTATAGCCTTACTATATACTTACTATAGCATTTACTATACACTTACTATAGTCTTTTTATATACCTGTTACAGTCTCACTATGCACTTACTATAATCTTACTATACACTTACTATGGTCGTACTATAGTCTTACTATACACTTACTATGGTCGTACTATAGTCTTAATATACACTTGTAGTCTTACTAGGCACATAATATAGTTTTACTATACTTATATTAATCTTACTATACAATTACTAGCCTTTTTTATACACTTACTATAGTCTTACTATACACTTACTTTTTATGCACTTACTACAATCTTTTTTTTACTTAGTATAATCTTACTATACACTTACTATAGTTCTTACTATAGTGTTATTATAGTCTTACTGGACACTTACTGTAGTCTTAATATACACTTACTATAGTCTTAATATACACTTATAGTCTTACTAGGCATATAATATAGTCTTATTATACACTTACTATAGTTTTACTATACGCTTATTATAGTCTTACTATACACTTACTACGTATACACTTACTATAGTCTTACTATACATTTACTATAGACTTACTATAC